>PVKS010020812.1:0-36207 GCA_004027875.1 Aplodontia rufa
TCGAGGGTAAATGGATGGTTATGGAAGAGATCATGATGAGTAAAATCAGCTTAACCCAGAGATCTAAGGGTCGATTGTCTCCACTCATCTGTGGAGGTGGGGACTAGACCCTGGACAATGAGACAGTTGGTCTAGAAACATGAGTTAAATTCAGATAAGATGTAATGCTTTACAATTTAATACTATTTTTAGAGTTATAACAGGAAGGGGAAGGGAGGGCTAAGGGAGGGTAATTGGGGGGGGGCACTCCTTGGGACAGTTGCAATGTCCAGAATATATACACATCTTATACACATTTTATGTTGTTTTGTTAAAATCTTGTAAGGTTGCTCAAAATAAAAAAAATTTTTAAAAAAATTTATCATTGTGATATGATTAGGAATGACAGATTAAAGAACATCTAGCTGGGCTGGAGCAGTGGGTCAGTGGTTTCCGTGCTTGCCTAGCGAGCGCAAGGACCCGGGATCGAACCCCAGCACCACATACACAACTAAGTGTTAGAGCAATGAAGGCCATGTGAAAAACTCAATAAAGTTGTTTTTTTAAAAAAAATAAAGAACAGATATCTAGCTGATTTGTCTTGTGACGCGTTGCTCAAAACATGTAATATGAAATATGCTTTATTAATATTGCTAAATAAATATAGAGCTGGCTAAAGCTAAATACACAAGACTCTTTTGGACTACTGAAATAAGAAGAGATTGAGCTCAACTCTTGAAAGAAAAAGCCCTGGGTTTTTAAACTCTTTGGTATGCTGGTAGAAAAGTACTAATGACTTTAGTTGACAGGTTGTTAAGTGTGATTAGGCCATCTGTTTGCTAACTGGCAGTTATTTAAGTTATGTTCCTACACTCCCTCAAAAACTTGGAGATAGAGGTCTCTATCTTTCTCAATGATTCCATTTCATAGCCATGGGTCCCAGATCCTTCCTGGTTTCTGAAACCGAAAATGAAATCAGAGACCAATGAAGAGGAAAAAAGTTTAGTCAAATTTAAGGAATGTTAAGACTATCTTGGTCCCTATTTAAGATCAGGATGTCATGTATCTTGCTTTGTTATCAGACTCAAACGTCTTCTGTCCGCTGCTTTTGGTGTGACCAAATATTTGAGACACCAGAGTTAGTGAAAGGAATCAGGTTATATTCAGAGCTGATCCTGAAGAAGAAGAAAGGCTAGTTCCTCAGATCTCTACCTTAGTGGTTTCAGGGAACAAAAGGCTTTATAGGAGAAAAAAATTTGCGGTGGACAGGAAGGCTATCTGCTAGGCAGGCCTTTATCACCCAGGAGTGTGTCTGTTCTCTGGAGGCACATTGCAGTGGGCTTCCATGTCCTGCAGCTGCTGAACAGAAACCCAATGAAGGGCCTCTCTTCAGAAAAATTACTAAGAAGTAGAAGGCAAAGGGAAGGGGAGATGAGTGAAAGATAGTTTCAAAAAGGGTCCCTATTATGATTTCCCAAAATTATTTGGTATTATTTTTATGGAGTAGTAGTAATGGTAGCAATTTTTTTTCTGGACAATAATTTTTAAAAAAATATATTGTATGAGAAGACTTGTGTACAAGGTTAAAAAGTTCTGAGTAAATGCTATTTAAGGTTCTTAAATAGCATAGACTGTTGATTGCTGAACCACATACTATATTCCTCTGAGTTAGGAATTGCTTCAAGGGATAAATGGCACCGTAAGGCCTTGAAGTCTAGAAATGGGAAATACATAAGGTAAATGAATTTTGTAAAATCTGGTCCTTATTTTTAGAAAGCTAACACATCAATTAACTTTGATGTGAATATGCTACATATGCATATGGTGGTAGAAATGTTTCGCATCTTTAGATGTATGCATGTATTTTTAGCTACATATGTGCTGTCAAAAGTAGTTGGAGGTATCACATTTATATGCACAAATGCAACCTGGTTTTTATTCTTTCACATTCGTTGTCTTTCTTCCCACCATCTTCTTTAAGACACAGACAAGTAGGAGTTTGATCTTTGATATACTCTATTTTTTAAAGTTAGTCACACATTTTCCAAATATTCTTCCAAGTTTAAGATAAACTACTAGACAACTTTTAAAAATTTTATTTATCTTTTCTTTATTCCTTGATTTAAAAGTTTTTATTGTTTATGTATTTTTGCTGTAAGATTTGTAATAAAAGTATTTATTTATGACCCTCTCATTCACAGAAACAAAGTTGTATTTTAAGATATATTTGTCACTACATTTCTAAATTATACACTTTTAATAATATCTTAATTTTTCTTTACACGTATTATCTGTTGACATTCTAATAAGTAAAATGAAGATTTAGCACTCTTTCTCAACTCCCTCCTCAGCAAACCAACATTCTCCTAATATATTTCAGTTTAGGGTAATTTGGTGTTATATATTTTCATTATGATGAAATATATAATAATTCATGGTATGATTCCTAGCTGATTTGTACATGATGCTATGATATATTTCCTTTCCTCTATGTCTCCCTACCCTCCACTCTGGTTTAATTATGGCCTCACTGGAGGCTCTCATATCAACCTCTCCCCTAAATGAACCGTGAACAGAAAGGACTTTCAAAGGGCTTGTCATAGGGTCACACACTGGATGTGATATAGGGTTAGAGAGTTCTTGGAGATAGTTCTAAACCAAGGTCTCCTCCTGCTTCACTCTGAGCCAGTCTCAAAGACTGGTACAGTTAGCATGTGGGAGTTCATGGCATCATGATCCTAAGAGTTCTCTTAGGATCTTAAGATCCTAAGAGATATTATGTTATAGTATTTAAATAGCTAAATAGTGTCTTAATGGGGGGAAGGAAAACAGAAAAGGGCTCACATTGTGAGCTCTCCCTGATTATTAGCAAGACTTTACTATTTTACTTTCCATACTCTACCCTGCAATGAGGCACTGGAAGCCAAGAAATACTCTTCCTAGAATGCCTCCTCATGGGGGTCTGAGCCGGATTCCATCAACAGCAGGTCCTTGTGTGAGAAATGGAGGCAAAAAGATTACTTACTGCTTTTCCAGCAGAAAGGACATAAGGGCTTCCTCAAGTACAGAATTCTTCATGAGTCTCTGGTTGCTTCCCCACAAGGACCTGCTTCCGTGCTGAAGATGGCAAGGATTACAGAACATGGGTTTCTTCATCAAAATGCTAATTTTTTGAGAGCTAAGGGCAAGAACTGAAAGCTCCTAACTTTTTTGTTTCCCAATTAGCTCCTCCAATGGTTTCTCAAGTCCTTATTTTCCTATAACCAAATAAATAGGTGATTGATCACACACACACACACAAATATCTTCTTGAAACTATGCAGTGCTCCTTCTCTCTCCATTTTTTCTTTTTAATTTATTTATTTTTGGTATGGGGGAGAGAAAATGAGAGGGAATGTGTGTGTGTGTGTGTGTGTGTGTGTGTGTGTGTGTATTTAGTACTGGAATTGAACATGTGGGTATGCTACCACTAAGCTACGTCCCCTATCCTTTTCTAAATTTTATTTTATTTTTTTAAATTTTGAGACAGAGTTTTGCCTTGATAAGTTGCCCAGACTGGCCTTGAACTTGCCATCCTGCCTCAGTCTCCTAAGTAGCTGGGATTACAGGTATCCACCGTCATGCTTGGCTCCTCTCAACACTTATTGGTATAATTTCTTGTACACAAAGAAAGTGAAGCACATTTAGCTCTACTGCTGAAAATGTAGAAATTATTTTTTTGGTTTTCATTTGTTTTTGCTTTTTTATTTTTTGTAATGCAGAAAAATATTAGTAGAAAAACAAAAGACCAGAGAGGGTTAGGGTAGAGAGATTTCCAAGTATCTCCTTTGAGGCGAGGAATTTTGATATTGGGAAAGGAAAAGCAGAGATAAAATTAATAGATGACAAAGAAGTTAAATTAGTCTATTAAAGAAAGGCTGAGAGATCCAAGAGAGGAGGTACAGGGGGATGAAAGCACAGGTGAATGTTACCATATTGGGTGAGAGTAAAGGAATATGGAGAGGTCCGAGAGTTGTATGCTTTGTCATAGTGTGTGGTTTATGACAAAGAAAAAGAGGTATAAACATGAGTGTTTTGTAGAGATGAAGATTTGGAGTTCTAATCAAAGATTACTTTTATATTGCTGGCTAGGAAAAGCCGGTGTCCTTTTGTGTGGGACGCTGATTTGAGAGTAGGTTATTCATAGTTTTTCAATCTATGTAGACTGTATTAATAACAAAAGGAAATGATTTGCTCAAAAATACCTATCCTGCACCTTCTGTATTTCTTTTAACCCTTATTTAGAAAAAAAATCCTAAAGTAAATATTTTCTTCAAAATGCCAATAAGAAAAAAATCCTCTAGAATGGGAGCAGAATTCCATTTTTGAAACTCAAATAGGGAAAAAAAGTTCCATACAGTAAAATTCTCTCACATCACTTCACCTCTCAAAGTCACTGCCTAAACTTTACATCATGATATTATATGTAGGTAGTTTCCTATAGCGCACACACACACACACACACACACACACTGCACTCAGCAATAACAACCAACCACTACATCCTTTTATTCTGAGGTTTAAGAATGTTTTGGGAGCAAGCTGCTTTATTGTTCTGGAGTATTTCTTTTCAAGCCATTTTGTAGGTTGCAATTTTTCCAGCTTTAGAGGTATGGATTATTTAAGCAGAATAGAAACTTGTTCCTCACACTAATAATACCAACAAGAAAAATTGGCTTCTATTATTAATCTCTATTGTATGTCAGCTCTTTCTGTAGATGTTCTAACATATTTTCTCCCCCTCAGTCACTCAGAAATCCGGAAAGATACAATTAGACTCAAACTGGACAAAATTTGTGTTATATACTCACTGATGCACATGCCCAGTGTCTATCTGGTACATTAGAAAGCTCTGTTTCATCAGTCCTGACATCATTTTCTCATCCGCTAAACCTGCAAGGACCAGCAAACTCTTTCTTTTTAATTTTTCACCTCTTTCTTACAGAGGGAGATATAATGTGGTTTCAAGTTTTAAATAGGATCACAAATCAGTATTGATTTTATTATTCACCCTTTTTTAACCACAATTGTTCAAATTTCTGACTTATGACTGATTTCATGATTCTCTCTTCAGTTATTGCTGTGTTCTTTTACTTCTTTTTAAAATTGTTATTGCATTACACAGATTTGTGTCATACAATGTGATAATTCTATCTATGCATACTTTTTCTACAAGCTTGAGAAAGCTTTCCTTCTTATCATCCATTTCTTCGTTACACACGGAATGCAAAAAATTCTCAGAAACAAGAGGACTGAATGTCACATTTTATGTTCCGCATTTTCTACTACATCTCTTAACATTTCCTTTCACCTACTAAATGGAAAAACAATTTGTGCTTCTTAGGACATTAAGTATTAGATTAAATTACACTCTGGACTACTGAGAGTCTTTTAATTATTATAGATAACAAAAGAGGTGTTTTTTCTATTGAATATGCTGGATTTTTAAAGCCCTTTACACCTCTGTGTATAGGACATAAACGTTGACTTATAGAAAGGGTTAATTATCTGTTTTAGGAAAAAAAAACGTTAAATCTCAGACCCGGGAACTTTTCTTTTTGTGATCTCTGACTTCTTGCCAACTGGTAGTCTTTTTAATTTAAAATACACATACAAAAGAGGCCTGCTATGTTCTTGGGTTCTCTAAAGTCGTTTTTACAAAGAAAGTTGAAGCTAAATGGAAGAAATGGAGAGGAAGAAAGACAGATTGTACTCCTATGCGCTCAACAATCCCCATAACTGCTCTCGAAAAACAGAAGAGGATCAGGTCAAGGCCTTCATTTTCGATATAACACCCATTCTCCAGTCCCTTAATTTTTTTTTTTTTTAAAGAAAGAGGGGACAGTGAGAGAGACAGAGAGAAAGAGAGAAGCAATTTTATTTAGTTTTTCATGTGACTTTCATTCCTCAAACACTTCATCGTGTACGTGGTGCTGGGGTTCGAACTTGTGTACTCATACTCATGCATGCCAGGCAAGCGCCATAACCACTGAGCCACTACTCCAGCCCTCCAGTCCCTGAATTTCAAAGGTAGTCTCTGGATTCACTCACAAGCATCAAAAGCCTTTTTTTTTTTTTTTCAGATAACTTCTAGTCAACTTCCATGTATTCCTATCAATAGCACTGAAAACAGAACTGATCAATGTGTTTAGCAAAGTGTCACAATCAAACATGTTGCTGTTTATTGACTAATTCTGTAACTGTTGGAAGATACTTTCCTCATCTCTTTTCAGTATTTTCTGCTAGGATAAATATTTTAAGTCTCACAGTCTGAGCTTATTTGAGGAATATGGAAAATCAGCCAACAATTTCATTCATTCAATGTAATTATGAGTTGAATTGTGTCCTGAAATTTGATTGAAGTCTTATTCACAGTACGTCAGACTATGACTTTATTTGGAAATAAGTTCATTACAGATGGGATTAGTTAAGAGTAGATACTGGAGTATGTTGGAGTCCTAAATGCAATAAGACTCTATCCTCATAAGAAGGAGAGATTTGGACACAGACATGTACAAGGAGAGAACATTCTGTGAAGATAAAGGCAGAGGTCAAGGGGAGACATCTATAAGCTAAAGAATGCCAAAAGACAATCGTAGTTAGGGGAAAGGCAGGAAACAGATTCTTCCTCATAGACCTCAGGAGGGCCCCAGTTCCTAGATCCACACACCTTTATCTCAGAGTTATTAGACTCGTGAACTGTGACACAATAAATTCTGTTGTTTAAGTCACTTAATTCATTTATCATGTTACAGCAGACTTATCAAACTAATACAAGGATCTTTTACTTATGTTGTTGGTGAAACTTTCTACTAACAGAATCTTAATCCCATCCTGCTGTATTTTACCATCTCTAATTGCTAAATATTTCCATTATTTACAAAGTTGAAATGCCCCACACAACATTTCTATTTAAACTGATGCAGTATCTAGCTCATTTTCTCCCACTCATTTTTAGGTATTTATATAAATGCTAATTTGACCATAATATTATTTCATCTTTTCTTCAAATATGTCCTAAAGCTTCTATTAATTTGGTCCTTCTTCATTTGTTTAATTCCTACGTACTTTTCAGCCTTATGTCACTATATGCGTACATGTTCTTCCCACTAAGCATCTGCCAAACATCTGAACAGTTCATTTGTATCTTTATCACTAGATCAATTATTGCTATAGTTGATGTCATTATTAGTATAATATCTGTTATCCTAAGATGGAGGTGCTAAGACGTTAGAGGTGCAAGATAGTGAGGCTCTAATAATGAAGAATAATGAAACTTTCTGAGTGTAAATTCAAATTTGTCTCGACAGCACTGAGTGACTGGGAAACTAGCTAACTTCAAATTTCCTAAACTATTCACCTGAAATATCATGTATTTTACAGGGTTTTTGGGAGAATTAGAGGAGATAATTCATATAAATTATTTGTAATAGCACAGGTGACAGATACTGTCACTTTTTTTTTTAATCTCAGCACCAGGTATATGCTAAGCATTTAGATATTTGTTAAATGAATTTTTTTGGACTAGTTTGCCTCATTTTAGAAGGATTACTGATTTTATTTTAGACACTAAAATAAATATCAAATAATTTGATCACTCATTCAAGCATAGCAATTTGTGGTCATATCATTCATTATGTAACTATGAACTTGAAAGAAATCCAAGAGAAATGTTGATTTTTAGTGAGGAAGGTCAATACCAGAAATAAGTTTGATACCACACTGTGCTATTACTGTGTGCATGTGTGCACTTGTGAGAACATGTGTGTGTGTGTGTGTGTGTGTGTGTGTTAATCTGGCTCCTACTGGAAACAGATGGCACACTTAAATTGGGAAGTTCAGTGTAAATTTAGTAAGAAGATGATTTATAAAGGTTTGAGCAAGATTTGCGAAAACTAACAGAATAATGCAGAACGGGAATTTGCTACAATCTTATTTGAAGGAGTAAAGAAAGGAAATAGATATAAGAACTTGTAGATAGGGGCTGTGCAGAAAACACATCTTGCAGGAGCAAACACTTGGCAAGGAGAAATCAAGAATAATAATTACCCTAAACTCACTTTAGTCCTGTCTTCTGATCTGCTAATGCCTCTCAATTTTGAAACTTGGAAAGCAGCTAAAAGTCAAGGAAGGGTACTAATGATGCCATTCCACATGGGGCAGAAGGATAGCAAAGAGTGATCTGGTGGGGGCAAATGGAAGGTTTCCTACCCATTGTGTGTGCATCAAAGAAAATGGAATAATACAGAGTTTATATCATTGTTAAGCTCTGTTATATTAGGAATTATTTTTTCTCCTTTCTCCCCCCTCTCTCATAAATTTTCTTTTCCACACTTATCCCAGTGTGTATGGAGGGAGCACAAGATGTTAGATTGAACAAGAAACTTCCTGTTCCCTAATCCTTCACTAATCTCACCAATTCATTTGCTTTGTTATCCAGCTCAGGGAAAATTATATGCCATTTCAGTCAATTCTTTTCATTAAGGATCCTTGATCTTATTTTCTTTCTTTTTTCTCTCCGTCCCTCCCTCCCTTCCTTCCTTCCTTCCTTCCTTCCTTTTTTCCTTCCTTCCTTTTTCTTTCTTTTTTTCTGCCATCAATTCTTCTCAAACCCAACCTACTTATTCTTCCACTTATTCCTAAGTCTATGGAGAAATCCTGGAGAAAATCATACAACTTTGCACATTAGTGACAATACAGATTTCAGTTCTCCAAATTTAAGCATGTGATGACTCCCTGAATATCTCCTTCAAATCTTCAAACTCCCACATTTAATTGACCCTAATATCACAGCTAAAAAATGTCCTGCTTGCTGCTGAAAATTAGATCCTTTGGAAAAAGATTACAGATATCTGCTTTCATTCCTGCCTTCCTTAAACTCTATGTGAAGTGTTGCAATGTTGCAATGTTATTTGCAGGCAGATTGTGATATTTAAAAACATCTAATGTAACCCATGAGTAACTACACAAAATAATTAATAAATGAGATATGAAGCCTAAGACGTTCTTTAAGGGAGAATTAAAACTCTAAATGCATATGTTATGAAAAACAGAATGATGTTAAGTCAATTAAATTATTGTTTTAATCAGAGAATAAAAGAGAAAAAAACTGTAATTGGGGGATTTGGCACTAGGCTAAAAATGCTGTATGTGCTGTATATGATTTTTTTTTGGGGGGGATCTAATCATAAGCCATTACAGGTTTTCCTGGGCAGGTCTTAGGAGTAAATGTCTTCCCTACATCAGACTTGGTGTACAACAGTACATTTTGATTCCTTGAAGGAAATTTCAGGCCAGGACACAGTCAACCCACCTCCTTGTCCCCTTTCCCAGACCACATTCATAGAATTATCTATATTCCTAACTTGAAAACATTTGGAGGCCTCCTTTCCAGAAACCTTGTCTGAGACACATTTATTCACTTTAATTCAGAATCTTAGGGGAAATACCGGGAATGATATTAATCAAATTATATTGTTATATTGTGTGTGTATATGAATATGTGACAATGACTCCCCCATTATCTACAATTTTAATGCATAAATAAAAATAATATGGAAAAAAGAACACAGAATCTCTCCACTCCTAGAATTTTATCTTCTTCTCCCTCAATCTATGACACCATAAAGAAGCAAAAGCCTTTTCTTCAGGTGTTCTCAGCAGTGAGAGTCATTGCCAATCTGCATATATTCATCTGAACTTCCTCAGAGCCATTCCATGGGGAAAAATGGAACACTGAGGAATCATTGCTTATTTTAACTCTTGTTCATGTTGATGCAGTAAGGGAAGAATTTTTTGGTTAGTATTAGCATCCTGTCTTATTGTGTTAATTGAACACCTTGACATGTTTTCCTGACAATGATCAAGTTAATTGATACAGCCGAAAGCACTTAAAAAAAAGTGACATGCATTCATGATACAAACCTCTCAGCAAACTTGGAATAAACGTGAATTTCCTCACCTTGATAGTAATCATCAGTAAACATACTATAGCTAATAACACTTAATGGTGAAAGAATGAAAGCTTCCCTAGTAAGAATTGGAAAATGAAGTAGAGACAAATATTGCCAAGTCTATTCAATATTGTGTTGGTCTTAATCCATGCAATATAAAAAAATAAACATGAACAAGAATCGGACTCAAACTGAACAGGAAAAGTAAAATTATCTTCCCTTAGATGACATTATATTATATGATAAAAATCCTTAAAATTTGCAAATAATTTATGAGAATATGTGAGGTTAGCAAATTTGCAGTATGCAAAGCCAATGTACAAAATGCAGTTGGTTTCCTATTACTTCAGTAATAACCATTTGCAAACTGAAAGTAAAATGTAAGTTCTAGGATATAGATATGCTGAAAGCAGTTAGAGGTAAATTATTTTAAAATATTCCAAGACCTGTTCAATGAAAAATCTAAGATATTACAGAGAAAGAAGATATAATACATGGAGAATATTCTATATTTAAGGATTAGAAAACTCAATGTGAATTTTCCCTATTTAAATTTATAGATGTCATAAAGTTCTAATCAAAATCCCGTGTACATTTTTGGAAACAGTTAGCAATTTAATTCTAAAACATATATGAAAATTCCAAGGAACAAGCATAATGTAAAGAATTTTTAAAAATAACAAGCCGAAGCACACAAAATTAGTAGATTTTAACATTTATCGTAAAGTACAATAAGAAATATTTATAAACTAGACTTCATCAAAATTAAAAATTAAATTTTCTGCTTTGAAAAACATCAGTGAGAAAATAAAAGAGCATGCCACACATTGTGGAACATATTTATGATATATGAATATATGTATTTATATTTAATTATAATAAATAAATTCAATTGTATACATACTTAATAAAAACATATGTATAAACTAGAAAGCATACTCAGTAAGTTTCAATAACTAATATAACATGAGCAAACTTCATAAAAGCAGACATTTCATAACAGAGATAAACATATGAAAAGACATTTAATCTCATTATTCAGTATAGAAATTAAAACAAAATCACAATGAAATAACATTTTATTAGACTGGATAAGAACTTGCAAAGGTAAGTTTTGGTAGAAATGCAGAACAGCAACAACTACAATTCTTACATATTACTAGTAGAAACAAAAATCATGTAACCACTTTGGAAAGCAGTTTAGAATTTCTTATGAAATAAAACATACATTTACCATATGCCTCAGCATTTTCTCTCCTAGATATGTTTTCTGAAGAAATGAAGTAGTATATCAACACAAAGTTTTTTACATGATTATACCTAGCAGCTTTATTTATTATAGTCCTAAACTTTAAACAACTCAAGATCAATTTATTTCAGTTAAATGAATTATAAACAAACAATGAAAAATAAAGAATTTGTGGCATATTCAAAGAATGGATTATTTCTCAAAATAACATGGAAAAAATTACTGAGGCATGTAGCAGCTGGGGTAAATATTACAAGCACTGAGAAAAAGAAGCTATAAGCCAAAGACTACCTGCTGTGTGATTTCATTAGTATGAAACTCTAGAAAATAGAAGTCTACAAATCTAATGTATAATAAAATAAAAATGGTTCATGGTTACCTAGGTCCATTAATAGGAAATGATCGAATAAGGAGGGCCATAAAAACACTACTTAGACTGACAGAAATATTCTGTCTTGTCCATGAGGGTGATTCTCAGTCATATAACTTTATCAAAACATGAACACTCAGTTCAAAACCATTACATTTTATTGCATACAAATGTACCAGTAATATTGATTTAAACATTTAAAATATGTTAATCTTATTAATGAAATCAGAAAGTCACCCATGGTTTAGAAAGCCCCAAAAGTTATTTACATTAAACTACTAGAAGATAAAGTTGAAGACTTTTGAGACTAGCATACTATACTGGATTCTAGAATGGCCTTAACGGTGTGTCACATGCTACATTTATTTCACATAATTTTCTATTTAAGTAAAACATACACACAGACCTGTAGACATACCTACTTTCATGTGGAAAAGGTTTCTAAAAGCGAAGAAAAGTTCAGTCTTAAATGGAAACTATTTGAACAGGTTATATCATTAAACATTTAACTTGCATTGTGAATTTTATGGTTTTAAGCTAAAACCTCAAGCTTAAAAGACATTAAGAGAATGCATAAAGAAGTACTGATAAATAATGTATGAGACAAGATGAATCACATAAGATACAAAAAGATTAGGGGACAATGTCAGGTCAAAGCACAGGACACATCCAGAAGGTCAATCAGATAAAAGAGCTGAATTCTTGTTTATTCACCCTAAATTAATAAGGTCCATACCCAGCACATAGGCTCTTAGAGTCCTTATAATTCTTTCTACCTGAGAACACTTCTCCTACATTTTACATGAAATGATTTTTTCTAATTGTCTCTAAATTATGTGATGAGTTATATTTAACATTGTAACTTCTTTTGAGAATTTTTCTCACAAAAATATATTAAATATCATTTTACTTCTTTTAAGCTCCAACAAAATATGGTTCACGATTATCACTTGTTTCTTTCTTCCTGCATTTTAAACATACACCCATGGTATTTCTGAGCATATATGAATTCTCTGAATCATAGAAAAGACAAATCGAAATCCACTTTATCCCATAAAACTTATCAATGAAAACCACCTGAAAGAGGACAACCCTAATTGGCTATTTTTTTGTTGTTGTTGATTTTTTAAGAATAGAGAGGACTGGTGATTTAACTCAGTGGAAGAGTACTCCAAGGTTCAGTCTCCAGTACCATTAAAAAAAAGTATCTATTGTGGATAACTAGATAAACAAAATAGGCATATGCATGCAATGAAATATTATTCAACCTTAACGAGGAAGTTAGTTCTGACATGCTACAACATGAATGAATTGTGAGGACTTCATGCTAAGTGAAATAAGCCAGTCACATGTGGACAAATGTGATTCCAGTTATATGATGGACCTTGCAGAGTCAAATTCATAGAGAAAGGGAGCAGAAATGTGGTTGCCAGGGTCCAGAGAAAGGGCAATGGGGGGCGGTCATTGTTTAATGAATACAGTTTTTGTTTCGCAAGGTCAAAAACTTTTGTGGCTGGATAATCACGGTGTTTGCACAATAATGTGAATATTCTTAGTGGACTGAAGAGCACACTTAAAAATGGAAAAGGTTAAAATTGTAAATTTTATGTTATGTATATTTTATCACAATCCTAATTGGCTCTTAACTATGCAGTATCGTATTGATGTATTTTGATGATCAGGGATTTGTAGAGAGCTCTCTGGATCGATAACCAGCAAATTTAGCACCTTACCTATATAATATATTTGTCAGTCCTTCTCAGCTTTCATCAGTTAGTTTAAATAGATAGCCTCCTGATTTCTTCCTACCAAGGGCAAAGTTAAATATCAATTAAATATTTGCTTTATAGTGATGTAACATACTGCTCAAACTTAATTTTGTCTTTAGTCATTTTAAAACTTGTAATCCAAGCATTGCATTTTCACAAAATGACCTTTGTTAGTCTGATTCTACAGTTCTCAAAACTCCCTTCCCAAAGAACACTTAGAATTAAAGTGCATCCTTCCTTTCATTAAAGGACCCAGAAGGTTCACATTTTAAAGAATACTGCACACTTTTTGTCCTTCCTTTTCCAAACTTCATCAACAGTCAGAGTACTTGTCTTCTTTAATTCTGTATTATTCTATGTTAGATTATCTAAGGAAGTGTTATAGTGTTTGATATTTCAGTTTTGAGACTAAACTGTTTCATCTATCAAAAGTAATATTTCCTTACTCCTCAGAAACTGTGGCAACATTTTCAAAAGTTTATACATTTTAAGATAATTTGAAATTTTCATTTAGAATATTACTATAGTGACACTTGTCACAAATGGTTCAAAAGTTTAACTGCCACATATCCCCTTACAGAAACTGAGGGAACACTTCATGGTATAATATTCTGTGATTGCAAACAAATTAGAGTTAATATCAGCTCCAAAACAAAACAGCACTATTAATGCAATAGTAGATTTTTTCCCAATTATTTTGTTTGTATATCGTTTAACCTAGTGCAGAATTTTACTATATATTCAATGTTATATCACTTTCT
Organism: Aplodontia rufa; assembly: GCA_004027875.1. Classification (NCBI taxonomy): domain Eukaryota; kingdom Metazoa; phylum Chordata; class Mammalia; order Rodentia; family Aplodontiidae; genus Aplodontia; species Aplodontia rufa. Next base: position 14,121 of record PVKS010020812.1, read on the forward strand.
TATGTTTTCTTTACTTTTTTTTAAAGAAAGGGACAGAATGAGAGAGAGAGTGAGAGAGAGAGAGAGGGAGAAAGAGAGAATCAATTTTATTTATTTTTAATCTGGCCTTTTCTCTTGCACTCAGTTGTATATGTGAAGCTGGGTTTAAACTCGGGCCCTTGTGGATGCCAGGCAAGCATTTTAATTGCTGAGCCACCACTCCAGCCCTTCTCATGTTTTATTGTACTACAAGTATGTGTACCTGGAATTAAAAAATCATAAATATTTTTGGACAATTATTTTATATTAGAATAGTTTTTATTTAATTTTTATTTGATGTAGTTTTACATATCAGAGGGAATTGTTACATATTCATGCATACATGAATATTATTGATGTAGTGAGATAGTAAGTTAAGGTTGATCATAGTCCAAGATCTACCACCCTTCTTCTATTCCCCAAACTCATGTCTCCTCTGTAATACCCCTTACTTAATTTGAAATAAACATATTCATGTGTATTAATTTTTGACATTTCTAGTTTCTCTGCCTGCCTGTGTATAGTTAGGCATCTAGTGGGAGTTGAGTATTCCCAGTTGTATTGATAAACCCATTATTCCTCCCTCCTCTACTGCTTCCCTTCTTTCTCTACCCACCTTGATAGGTATGGTTCCCCCATCTTATGTGAAATTTCAACTGTGGTGAGTTTATTACTTAAACTCAGCTAATTTTCATCCTGCCTTAAATTTTTTTTTACTCTAGCTTCCACATATGAGAGAAAACATTTGGCCTTTAAATCTCTGAGTTTCGAATATTTCACTCAGCATAATTTTTTCCATTTCCATCCATTTGGATGGAAATGATATCATTCTCTCTAAAAGCAGAGTAGAACTCCTTTGTATATATGTCACACTCTTTTAATCCATTCATCGAGAGACTGGCATCTGGGTTGGTTCCATAGTTTGGCTATTGTAAAATGAGTTGCTAAAACATTGATGTAGCTGTATCTCTGTATTATGCTGATTCGAACTCTTCTGGGAAAATCATGAGGAGGAGTGGGATAGCTGGGTCGTAAGGTGGTTCCAACCCTAGTTTTTTGAGGAGTCTTCACACTGCTTTCCATATGGCTGTTCCAGTTTTCAGGCCCACCAACAGTATGTTAGTGTTCCTTTCTTCCACAACCCCTCCAGCATCTGTTATTGTTCCTATTCTTCATTTTTGCCACTCTGACTGGAGTGAGGTAGAATCTCAGTGAAGCCTTTTTTCTTTTTTAAAGAGAGAAGGATCAGTGAGAGAGAAAATCAATTTTTATTGAGTTTTTCACATGGCTTTAGTTGGTCTGACACTGAGCTCTGTACATGGTGCTGGGGTTTGAACCCATGTACTTGTGTGTGCCAGGTGAGTGCCTTAACTGCTGAGCCACTGCTCTAGCCCTTCAACGAAGTTTTGATTTGCATTTCTCTGATTGGTAGTGATGTAGAACACATTCTAAAATATTCATTGGCTTTCTGGACTCCCTTTGTTGAGAAGGTTCTGTTTCAGTCCCTAGCCCATTTATTAATTGGAGCATTTGTGGTTTTGGTGTTGTTTTTTGAGTTCTTTGTGTATTCTGGATATTTCCTTGTCAGAAGCATAGAATACAATGATTTTCTTCCATTTTGTAGGTTTTTTCTTGGCATTCTTGACTAATTCTTTAGCTGTACAGAAGCTTTTCAGTTTAAGGGCATCCCACTCATTCTTGGTAAGTAAGGAAGTGCCTATGCCGATCTGGTGGACTGTTGATCCTATTTTTTCTTCTACAATTGTATAGTTCATGGTTTGATTTCTAATTCCTTGATCCATTTGGTTTGATTTTTGTACAGGGTGAGAGATAAGGATTTAATTTCAGTTGTCTGCATATGGCTGTCCAGTTTGTCAAGCACCATATGTTGAACAGGCTGTCATTCCTCCACATTATATTTTTGCCCCCTTTATCAAATAACAGATAGTTAAAGTCTTCTGGATTTGTCTCAGTATCTTCTATTCTATTCCATGGGTCTTCATGTCTGTTTTGATATCAATACCATGCTGTAGCCCTATGATATAATTTCAGGTCCGGTATTGTGATACCTCTTGCTTCCTCTTTCTTGCTTGGCTGTTCTTGGTTTCCTGTTATTCTAAATGAGCTTGAGAATTGCTTTTTCTATATCTATGAAGAATTCCATTGGTATCTTGATGGGGATTGCACTGAATACAGACAGGGCTTCTGAAAGAATGGTCATTTTAATTACATTAATTCTGCCTAACCAAGAACATGGAAAATTTTTCCAACATTTCAAGTCTTCTTCAACTTTTTTTTTAATGGTCAATAATTTCCATTGTAGAGGTCCTTTATGTCCTTCATTAGATTAATGCCTAAGTATATTATTCTTCTTGAGGTTATTGTGAATGGAACAGATTTCTGGATTTGTTTGGCAGAATAACTGCTGTAGTATAGGAAAGCTACTGATTTATGAGTGTTGATTTTGGAACCAACCAATTTTGTAAATTCATCTATAAGCTCTAGTAGTCTTCTGATAGAGTGTTTTGTGTTTTGCTAGGTATAGGATCATGTCATCAGCATATAGAGATAGCTTAACTTCCTACTTTTCTATTGAAATTCATTTAATTTACTTCCCTTGTCTTATAGCTCTGACTAGTGTTTCAAGGACTATATTGAATAAGAGTGGTAAGAGTGGACAGCCTTGTCTTACACCTGAATTTAGTGAGAATAGTTTCAGTCTTTCAATATTAAGAATAATGTTGGCTATGGGTTTGTTACAAATGGCTCTTAGAAAATTAAAGTATCTTCCTTTGATCCTTATCGTCAGAATTTTGAGCAAAAATGGGTATGGCATTTATCAAAGGCCTTGTCTGCAACAATAGAGAAGATCATTTGATTTTTGTCTTTAATTCTGGTTAAGTGGTGAATCACGTTTATTGATTTTCATATGTTGAATCAACGTTGCGTTCCTGGAATGAAGCCCAGTTGATCATGATGTATTATCTTTTTAATGTGTTTTTGGATGCAATTTGCTAGAATTTTGTTAAGGATTTTTGCATTTATGTCCATCAGCAATACTGGTCTCTGCTTTTTTTTTTTTAATGTGTCTTTGTTTTGTTTTGGAAATAGGGTTATATTTGTTTCATAAAAAGTGTTAGGAAGGGTTCCATCCCTTTCAATTTCACGGAATAGCTTAGTAAGAAGAGGTGTTAATTCTTCTATGTAAGTCTGATAGAACTCTGCTGAGAATCCATCAGGTCCTGGGCTTTTCTTTTTTGGAAGGGCTTTGATGGGTGTTTCGATTTTGCTACCTGAGATTGGTTTGTTTACATTTTCAATGGCCTCCTGAGTTAATTTGTGAAAGTCATTGTGGCTAGGGATTTGTTCATGTCTTCCAGATTATCAAACTTGGAAGAAAAAGTTCTAATAATCATCTGGATTTCAGTTGAGTCAGTGATAATGTCACCATTTTCATCTTTTTTTATTTGTTTCACTTCATTCTCCCTTTTGGTGAGGTTTGCTAGGTGGTGTCTATAAATCTTATTCATTTTTGAAAAGAACTATTTATTTTGTTGATTCTTTGTATTATTTTATTGTTATGAATTTAATTGATTTCAGCTCTGATCTTTGTTATTTCCTGACTTCTATTGGATTTGGTATTGGATTGTTCCTCTTTTTGTAGGGATTTGAGTTGGAGCATATGTTTATTTATTTTGTGTCTCTCCTGATATTTGATGAAGGCACTCAGTGTTATAAATTTGTTTCTTAAGACTGCTTCATACTATCCAGAGATTTTGATATGTTGTGTCACTGTTGTCATTTGTTTCTAAGAATTTCTTGATTTCTGTTCTCATTTCAACTTTGATCCATTCTTTATTTAAGAAGGCATTATTCAATCTCAAAGTATTTATGTACTCTTTGTTTTTTCTCTTGTTGTTAATTGCTAAGATCATACCGATGTATCTGACAGGATACATGGGATCATATCAAACTTTTTATATTTGCTAAGATTTCTTTTGAGGACTAGGGTATAATGAATTTTGAAAAATAATCTCTGTACTGCTGAAAAGAAGGTAAACTCAGCCAGTTTGGGATGGAATATGTAAATGTTAAGTCCAATTTATTGATAGAGTTGCTTAGGGTAGAGATATCTTTATTGATTTTTAGCTTTTATGATCTGTCTATTGCTGACAGTGGTATATTGAAGTCCCCAGTATTACTGTGTTGAAATTGATAAGTGGTTTAATGTCCTTGAGAACTTTTTCCACATATTCAAAAGGGTTGTAATTGGGGGCATAAATGTTAACTATCATGTCTTCTTGATGTATTGCCCCTTTTACTATGATGTAAAGACCTTCTTTATCACTTCTGACTAATTTTTGGTCAAAATTAAGCTTGTCAGATATAAAGATCACAACATCACCTTGCTTTCTTGGGCTATAAGCCTACAAGGGTTTTTTGTTTTTTTGCCAACCTTTCACCTTCAATCTGTGCCTATTTTTGGCTGTGAGGTGTGTCTTCTATAAGCAGCATAGTGTTGAATTTTGCTTTTTGATCCAGTCAGCTAATCTGTGTCTTTTGATTGGGGCATTGAGTTCCCTCATGTTCAGAGTTAGAATAGATTTGTGATTCTGGGCACTTTGACCTTTACTGTATTTTACACCATCTTGGATATCTTTTAGTGAGTTATGATTTTATTGACTTTCCTCTGTTTATGGGCTTTGGGAGTTTTTAGCTTGTTCCTCTGATTGAAGTTTGTCTTTGAGTATTCTCTGTAGAACATGTTTTGTGTTCATATATGTTACTACTTTATTCTTATGTTGGAAGTATTTTATTTCTCCATAACATTTAAAGGTGAATTTTGCAGTGTATATTATCATTGGCTGGAAACTATTTTCAATCCACATTTGAAAAATATCATTCCATGATCTCCTGGCCTTTATTACCTAAGCTGAAAAATCCACAGTATCCTTATTGGTCTGCCTCTGAATGTGATTTGGTGTTTATCTCTTATTGCTTTTAAAATTCTTTCCTGGATTTCTATGTTAATTCATTTTGTATATGCTCTGTCTTGGTGAGTTTATTATTTGGTTAAATCTATTTGGTGTCCTATAGGCATCTTGAATTTGATTTTCTGGATGAGTTCTAATATGGGAGACATTTTCTTTAGCTATCTCATTGAGAATGTTCTTTATGCCATTTATTTGTTGTTCTATGTTCTCCCCTACCCCAATAACTCTCAGGTTATTTCTTCTCATCTGGTGCCATATTACTTGAAAGTTCTGATCATGCACGGTAAATTTTTTTTCTTATCTATCCTCCTTGCATTCAACATTACTCAGCCTGTCTTCATTGTCTGATGTTCACTCTTTGAAAGCTTAAGTTATATTTTCTACTGATGTTACTCTGATATTAATATCTTCCTTTGAGCTTTTGATTTAGTTGAATGTTTTTCAATTCTAAGAGCTCTGCTACACCTCTTTTCAGAATGTCTAGCTCTTTATCAAAGTCGTCTCTGAGCTCCTGAAACTGATCTCTTATTTTCTTCTTTAAGTTTCTTTTTAATTCTTTGATTGTTTTAATAATGGATTGTTGATCCTTAATCCTTTTTTTATAGGTTTTCATCCAGAACCCTATCCATGGACTTCTTGGCTGAGTTTTGGGTTTGAGAGGGAGAATTGCTTCCCTTTTTCTTCATTTTCATGTCTGGGGAGGGGCCTGTGAGCCCTCTTTGGTTATTTTACTTTGGAGATGTTGATTAATTGTGGGGTTTTTGTCTGTTTGGTAACTTGTGCTGGGTGCAATTTGAGAAATTGAGTTTAACAGCATGATCCCCAATCTATGGTTAATTATTGGCTTTTGTGATTTTTAATACCTCATATGATAAGGCGTTAGAGACAATATGAGCAGTCAGTGGGTACAATTAACAGCTTTAACCTAGTTACTTGTTCCTTCTAAGACTGTAACTATGTTAATTACCACCTATGAGTGGAATGGTAGGATTAGTAACTATCTTTGGTTACAACACTATTAGCCATCAGACTATAACTTCTTTAAAAGCAACCAAGTATCTTCAAATTTTGCATCCACATCAGATTTCCATTAAGGTTTCCATAAGGATGAATAAAAAATATGTTCAGTTAAAGCATTTAATAAACAGTGTTAAACTGGTTAATTTGTTCCTTATGTAGTTGCTTCACTGCTATATCACCTATGGAAGGGAAGATGTGATTAGCAATTATTTCCTGATGGAGCAAACTGACATGAAGCTTACAAACACCTATGAGTAAAGAACTGTTGTAGGAAGGTAGACCTCTTTGTGATTATGAAGCCAGAGCAAAGTAAGTGTAGATGTACTATAAGAAAATTCTAAATTACCACAAATAAAAAATAAAAATAAAAAATCAACAAATAGAAAAAAGTGCTGGGTGCATCAGAGGGAGAGATTGGGGGAATGTCTGGGGAGGGGTGAGCGTTAGAAGAGTAAGGTTTGGCTATTGGCTATTATGGGAGAATCGGAAAGACTGAGTAACAGAAAAGTGGAGTACTAATGGGCTTTGCAACCATGACCTCAGGTGGTGTGGTAAGTACTAATATTTACAGTAAATCAATTGGTCAAGGGAAAGGTAAGAAATAAGTAAGTAGAAAGTGAAAACTGGTCCACAGTGACCCTTACTACACAGAAACACACACACACATTTAAAGGCAGAGAAAAAAGTTCAGATCTAATGTATGGACTTGAAGTAGCCCTGCTGATCACCAACCAGTGAAGTCTGAAAAATTGTCTTAAAATGTTTTCCCAGAGTCTAGAGGCTGGCTGATTTGGAGGAGTGGGGGAGGGGTTTGCCCTCAGGCAATTACTTCACTTCCTGATCCAATTATCTCTGATTTAACTGTCCTACAGACTACACTGGCTCCAGGTTCTCCTCTCAGTTCCCTCTAAATTTGCCCTGGGGTCATAGGTAATGAGTATCAAATACACAGTTCCACTGGCCATGCCTGTATCCTCAAAATGGTTGCAGCCCATGCCTCTTAGGGCTGAAAGAGGAAACAATGTTCTTTCCTTCAGAACAAAGATGTCATGGAGTTGTCCAACTTTAAGCACAGAGCAGAGCTCCTGTCTGCCCTCTGACCCTGTATAGTAGACTAGGATCCTGACAGGATTGTGGGGAGATATGCCTTAGGTTCCCTGTTCTGTTTCCTTGCCTGTTTGTCCAAAATCGCTATATGACCTCCTCGTAGGTGGAAGGGGGCTTCTGCTTTTCTAGGTGCAGTGGGTGTCTTCATGGCTGAACGGATCAGATTGGGTTGAACAGTCTCTTGCCTGCTGCTGTACTGAGAGGCAAGCTGTCCCTGGCAACCAACTGGATCTGAATAAATTCCTCTTTTCCACTTGCTACACCCAAGTCTCCAAGTCACTGATCTCCCCATGACCTGTGCTGTGTTCAGCAAATCTTTTCCAATATGCACTCCTTGCTGGAATGTAGCAATCACAGCCTTTCTTCCTTTCAGGACACATAGAGCACTAGGGTGTGACTGGCTAGCTGTCCACCATTTTCCCAGCAATTTTATTAGAATAGTTTAGTATTTGCAGATTTATTAAAAAATAACTCACATTTCCCCTGGTATTAATATCATAGACTGTTATGGTACATTTGTTACAATTAATAGAATAATATTGGTACTTCTTTAGGATGCTCTTGACAGTTTCTCAAATTTTTTCTTATTTTTTTCTTTTTATTGTTTTAGCATTATCTTACATAATGAAGAGATTCTTTGGTTCACATTCATAGATGCATACATTTTGACAGAGTTGCTTAAACCCGATCCTAGTCCGGGATCTCCCTTACTTCCCTCACTTCCAGATCTTGTGATTCCTCTGTAGTTCCCCTAGTTACACATATAAATGGCCATATACATGTAATTTAAATATTAAAGTTACTAGATGTATATGCCTGCCTGGGTGTATTTGGGGTTCTCATGGGAGTCAGCAGTACTCTACAGTATTGAACATCCCCTTTTTCCCTCTTTTTCCTCTCTCCCTTTCCCCTCCCTTCATATATGTAGTCTTCACAGCTTATGTGTTACTTCAGATTTGGTGGGTCTACTGAACAAACTTGAATAATTTTCATCTTACCTTAGGTTTTATTCTAGTTTCTACATATGGGAGAAAACATTTAATCTTTAATTCTCTGGATTTGGGGTTTGAACCCGGGTCCTCGTGCTTGCCAGGCAAGCACTGAAACCGCTGACCCACCAATCCAGCCCTCTCTCCTGATTTTTAATGAAGGCACTCAGTGTTATAAATTAACCTCTTAAGAATGTCTTCATTCTCATTCTCTTCCAAGAATTTCTTCATTTCTGTTCTCATTTCCTCTATGGTTCATTTAAGAGGGTATTATTCAATCTCCATGTATTTAAGTACTTTCCAGTGTTTTTCTTGCTATTAATTGATAGGATCATACACTTTTGGTCTTGTAGGATACATGGGAATATTTAAACCTTTTTGTGTTTGCCAAACTTATTTTGTTGACTAATTTCTGGTCTATTTTGGAAAAGGATCCATGTGCTGCTGAAAAGTAGATAAACTCAGCTGTTTTGGGATTGAATATTCTGTAGATATCTGTTAGGTCCATTTGATTTATAAAGTTGTTTAGGCTGGAGACATCTTTTTTGATTTTTTGTTTTGGTGATCTATCTATTGGTGATAGAGTTATATGAAAGTCCCCTAATATTATTGTGTTCAAATCTATAAGTGGTTTAATGTCATGGAGTCATTTTTTTGACGTATTTGGCAGCATAAGAGTTTGGTGCATAAATGTTACCTATTGATAGATCTTCTTGATGTCACATTCCCTTAACTAAGATGTATTGGGTTTTGCCACTTCTGACTAATGTTTGGTTGAATACGACTTTGTTGGTTATGAGTATCATGACACTGGCTTGCTTTTTTGTACTGTAAGTGTGGTAGGTATTTTTGTGACCTTTTACATTCAATCTGTGACTGTATTTGGCTGTGAGGTGTTTCTCCTGTAAGCAGCATATTGTTGGATTTTGGTTTCTGATCTACTCTGTTAATGTCTGACTGTCTCTTGATTGGATCTTGTTCAGTGCTAGAACGGATATGTGATTTTGATTATCTAGCATTATGACCTTTGTGCTATCTTGGATATCTTTTAGTGATTTATGCTTTTATTGTCTTTCTTCTGATTTTGGGCTCTGGGAGTTATTTGCTTGTTCCTCTGATTCAAGTTGATCTTTGAATATTTTCTGTAGAGCTGGTTTTGTGTTCATTATTAGGTTGTTCTTGTCATGGAAAGTTTTTATTCCCCTATCAAATCTGAAGTTGAGTTTTGTTGGGTATAGTACTTTTGGCTGACAATTATTTTCTTTCAATGTTTGAAAACTTTCATTCCATGCTCCCCTTGCCTTTACGGTCTGATTTGAAAAATCCACAGTGATCCATATTGGTTTGCCTCAGAATGTGACTTGGTGTTTGTTTGTTTGTTTTTACTACTTTTAGCATTCTTTACTTGTATTCTCTGTTATTCATTTTGAATATGATGTGTCTCAGTGAGTTACTCATTTGGTGTCCTACAGGCTTCTTGAATATGAAAATCTGGTTTTATTCTGATATGGGGAAATTGTCTTTGATTATCTCATTGAGAAGTTTCTTTATGCTGTTTGTTATCCAGTGTTCTATCCCAATAACTTTCAGGTTATATCTTCTTATTTCAACCCATACTTCTTGGAGATTCAGATCATGATCAGTAAGCTTTTTTTTTTTTTTTTTTTTGGTCTATCCTCCATGCCTTCAATATTACTGAGCCTGTCTTAGTTATTTAATGTTCTTTCTTCTGGAGCTGAAGTTATACTGCTTTTTTCTTTGTTTCGTCATTTCTTTCTTTTAAAGAAAGTGGGACGGTAATGGAGAGAGAGAGAGAGAGAGAGAGAGAGAATCAACTTTATTCAGTTTTTCATATGGCTCTCATTGCTGTGATACTTTTTTGTGTACAGTTGCTGGGATTCAATCCTGCATCCTTGCACATGCCAGGTAAGTGTCATAACTGCCGAGTCACCACTCCAGTCCCTGAAATTCTATTTTCTACTGAATTTTCTCTTATATTAATATCTTCCATTGTGATTTTAATTTGGTTGACTACGTTTTTCAATTCTAAGATCTCTGATATTCTTTTTTCAACATCTTTTATTCTTTATTAAAATGGTTTATCAGTTCCTGTAATTGCTCTCTTATTTCCTTCCTTAAATCTTCTTTTAATTCTTTGATCATTTTAATACGTGGATTGTTGTTACTTTCTTCTAAATTTTCAACCAGGTCCCTATCCATGGAATCCATGGCTGGGAAGTTGTGTATTTCAGGAGAATTGCTTCCATTTTCCCTCATTTTCAATGTCAGGAGTGAGATCTGAGATCTTTCACTGATTATTTCATTTTGGGTCTCTGTTGATGGGCTGTTGGGTTTTTATCTCTTCACTTATTTGACCTGTAATACAATTTCTATAGTTCAACATCTGACTCCCCAACCTGTGAATTATTATTGGCCTTTAAAACTTCCAATTCCTCAAAGATAAGGGAAAATAGTCAATATGTACAGACAATGCATATAATATAGCGTGTTGAACTGGTCACTTTTCCTTCTACAACTGTTAAAATGCTAATTATGACCAATGAGAGGAATAGAAGGATTAGCAACTATTTTCCACCAGACTATTTCTGTCAGACTACACCCAGTTTAAAAGCAAACACATATTTTCAAGTTAGGCATTCACTTAAGATTTCCAGTACATACCTATGTAAGGAAAAATAGACTTGAGATGAAAGGAAATGTGATAGGAAGGTAGAGAGGATCTTGTAAATGTTGCATGAGAACAGCAAGAAAATGGAGATGGCATAGAATGTTCTAATGAAAGGGAAAAAAAGAAGAGGAAGAGACTGAGGTAATGACTTTAGGGGAAGTTGAGAGAGAGGAATAATGTTTTCCCACTGCTGGAAGAAATTGAAGAAGGGGCTAGCAGAGAAGCACACCAGCAGGAGGATATACACACAACAACAAAATGTGCTGATCTGCAAGAACACAAACACAAACACAAACAAAAACAAACCACATGAAAGAAAACAAAACAAAAGAAACAAGAAACAAACAAACAAAAAAAACAAAACAGAAAACAAAATGAAATAAAACGAAAAACTAACATCTTACAGAAAGTTGGGAGGATTGTGCATTATTTCCACTGAGTAGGTAAAAATGTTCAGTGGGAGTAGTTGATCACATCTGGCTGTTGGATGGAGGCACTTGCTCGGTGAGTTTGATGGCAGGACTGGCTTTTGCTGTTTTCAGCTGGAAGTCAGACTCCCAGGAATCACCCCAAAATTCTTGTGGTGCCTGAGCAGCACTCCTGTCAGGAACATGTAGCTCCAGGGATTCTCTGTGCCCTGAAGTCAAGGGGCCTGAGATAGATCATGGGTCTTCTGAGATGATTGGTGGCCAATAATGTTGCACCTGTTGCAGCCTCTGACCCAAACACACAGCTCTCAGAGCAGCTGCCTGTACCACCCTCCTTTTCAAGATGGTGATATCTCTAGCTCTCCATGGCCAGTCTGGAGTCCCATCTAAATTATGTGCACTAATGTAGACCCTGGGTTCAGTCAAGGAGCTGGAGTCCTTCTGATGGTAAGATTCTCAATGCCAATTTGTCCTTCCAGTATTTGCATGTGTCCTTCCCTCCCTCTGTGCTGAACCAGCAGTGCAACCAGGGTGGAGGTCCATGCAGCTAGAGCTGCTTGACCCCTATGTTACTTTTCTTTCTTACTCATTGTATCCAAGTCTCTTAGTCTCTAGTTTTCCTTGTTTGTCTACTAATGAGTTTCAGCAAAATTTTGCTACTCACCAACCTTGCAGAACTGCACTTCTCCCTCCATTGGCATCCTGCTTCATGGAGAGATTATACATGTAGTCCTTCCTCCAGTCACCATATTCCACTCTGTAATTTCCTTGTTTTTGACAACCTTGATGGGATGAGGAATATTGGTCAGTTATGTCATAAAATATCCCAGAGTTGAAATCTGTCCCATGTTTCTCTTACGATTTGGGGAGGGAGATCACAAAAGTAACTTGTCATTTTGTCGCTTTCTATGAACGTGATTTAGCACTGTTGACATTAACATTGATCACCTGCCAAAAGCAATGCTTTTCATTCTTTTCCAGTCCACAGTTACTCCTGCTACCCCTATTTCCAAATGGTACTTTTTGGAAGGAAGTCACTTCAACACATTCAACATCTAAGCATAGAGATTTGTTTTCCATCTCCTTGGGGAAGAGGTATTTGTAGAAGTTGCTTCAAATGCTTTGGCAAGGGAGTTTTGTCTATTTTTCTGCATTCCATTTTATTTAGCTGTTTATTTATATAGCTCAGTTATTGATATTTATTTTACAGTTTTACATTTTGATCCAATGCTACTTTATTGATTGCTTAAACTTTTCTAATTTTCAGTGGATTTCTGTCATCCCTGTATCTCTTTCACATATATCCAACTTCAAGTTTTCTTTACTTTTAAATGCTTTCTGGCCTTTAAAATTCCTCCAAGCTTATCTTGTAAATATCCTGCCTCTATTCTAGAATCAACCCATACTCCTATTACTGGAAAATGGTTTTTTAATCTGAGATTTTGATGTTCGGTGCCTTGATGCATTTTGGTAAATTTACACTTTCTCTATTTGCAATTGATTTTTTACATAATTTCTATAATAAAAACAGATAGTACTTATTGAATAGTTGAAAAGTAGTCACTGTTTTAGGCAATTTTCACACATTACCAATTCTTTTTTTTAAAACAACTTTTTGTTGTCAGTCTATTTATTTCCCTCTTCTGATGATAAAGCTCAACATCACAGAGAATAAAGAGTGATCAAATAATAATTTGTTCAGTCTGATCTCCCTGGCCCTTTTCAGGGCTGAATTGTATTCCATTTTTTGGATGCTTCACATCTTGCTTTTTTGTTCACCTATTAGTAATTATAAATAAAGCTCTATAAAGATTATTGCATGGACATAAATTTTCAAATAAATTGATTAAGTGCCAATGAGCATGAGTAATACATTATACTTTGTAATACACTGCCAACTCCGCCAAATTCTTGTCCAAAGTAGTTTTCCCATTTTGTATTCAACTTTTTAGATTTTAGCCATTCCGACATGACAGCAGCAATACTTCATGGTTTGAATTTGCAAGTGTGTAATGCCAAATGATATTGAACATCTTCCCACATTTTTACCCTCTCTATCTTCTTTGGTAGCATGGCTATTCAGATCTTTTGCCCACTTTTTTTTTTTAATGAGTTGTTTCGTCACCATTGAAATGATTTATGTTGAGTTTTAAAATAAAAAAAACCCCACCATTTTTGAATACAAGTCTTCTATCAGATAGATGTTTGCCAATATATTCTGCGGTTTGTGACTTGCTTTTTTTAATCTCTAGTGTCTCTTGAAATGTACAAGGTAGAAATTTTTACATTGCATCTTTTCATTCTTCACTCTTTTTTTCATTGTAGTTTCAAAACCCTTATCAACAAACACAAGGGCACTCAGATTTTCTACTATATTTGCTTCTAGAAATTTTGTAGTTATCCACCTTATATTTAGAGCTGTGATTCATTCCTAGCGTTCATGAGTTCTGTGATAACATTCATTTTGTTTTGTATGTGGGTGTCTAACTGTTTCAGCACCATTTGTTGAAAATATTATCCTTTCTCCATTGAATTGTATGTTTTGTCAAAAGTCCTTTCAATATATTTGTATGGGACCCTTTATGGGCTCTTTTTCTTTCCCATTGATTTGTTCCTTGGCCAATACCATGATGTCTTCATCACTATAACTTGATAGCAGGTCTTGAAACTGGCTATTGTGCCTTCCCATTTTACATTTAGAATTCCAATGTAAATTTTAGGTTAATTTTAAAAAAAAGACAAAATATTTTGATAAGATTTTGATTGCAATTTTGTGGAGTCTCTAAATCAAATTGAGAAGAACTGTCATCAGTTCCACAAACATGGACTATTTTTACATTTATTTACATCTTTGATTTTTTTATCAGAATTTTTTAAGTTTATAGAAATAGATACTGTATATATTTTCTAACATTTTCAATTAAGTATTTTGGAGCTATTATAAATGATATTTTAAAAAATTTAAATATCAACTGTTCCTTGTTGAGCAATTATCTGGAGTAATTGACTTTTGGTTTTGTTTTGTTTTTTTAAAGTGAGAGAAAGAGAATTAATTTTAATTTCTCATTTTTTTTCCTTCTTCTTAGATGTGTTTGTTGTTCTGGGGACCAAACCTGGGTCTTCCTGCATGCCAGGCAAGTGCTCTATCACTAAGCCACCTTTCCAGCCCCTGGAGTTATTAACATTTGAATATTAATTGATTCTTGCTACCTGATATACTTAATTATTAGAGTCCAGAGTATTTTTCAATAATTTGGAATTTTCTAAAAGATAATTTTGTCATGTGCAAATAAAGACAGTTTTATTACTTTTCTTAAAGTGCAAGCATTTTGCATTTCTTATCTGATTACACTAACTAGGACTTCAAATTTGATTTTGGATAGGCTAGAAGCTACACCCCTCTTCTCTTCCCAATTTGGGGAGAAAGTATGCAGTTTCTCACCTTTACATACAGTGTTTCCAATACATTTTCTTGTACGTGTTCTTTCTAAAGTCATTACTCTTGGTTTGTTAAGAGATTTTATTATAAATGGATGATGGATATTACCAGATTTTTTTTTCAGCTTCTGTTGATATGATTATACGACTTTTTCTTCTTTAAACTCTTGGTATGGTTGTTGCACAATTTTTTTAATATATTATTAGATCTTATTTGCTGGTAGTCCATTGGGAATTTTCATATCTATGTTCACAAAAGATATTTGTATTGTAGTTTTCCCTCCTTGTATAGGTTTCTCCTGATTTTAGTGATATTTAATTACAGTATGGTAATACTGATTTCATAAAATCAGTTAGAAAGTGTTTTTTTATGCTCTTACTCTCAAGAAGAGATTATACACAGTGGATATCACTTCTTCCCTAAATATTTTGAAGAACCCAGCAGGGAAAAATCTGAGCCTGAGGTTAAGTACTAATTCAAATTCTTTAGTGGAGATTCAGATGTTCAAATTACTACTTTTACTTGTGTGAGTGCTGTTGGTCTGTGACTTCTGAGGAATTGGTAATGTATATCTACTTTATTACATTTATGGACCTCATGGATTTTGATACTCTCTTGTTTAATACATACTTGTCAAGACTGTACGGATTCTTGGATAACTGAGGGATATGCCATTGTGTATTTTCTCTTACTTATTCTTCATAATTTCCTTTCTTTGAGGAGTGCTTCATTTGAAATTAATATTGGTTGTCCAGTTTTCTTTGAATAATTCTAACACAGTAGACCTTTAGCCACCCCTATGATGACCTATACTCATCGAGGTATAACTTACCTGTATGCATATATACATAATACATACACTTAAAGTGTCTTATTTATTTGCCCACCACCCATTTCCAACTTTTATTTGGTATATTAAGATCATTCACCTTTAAGTAAAAGTTGTTATAATTAGACTAAGAGATAATATATTGTGCCAAGTGTGTTGGCCCATGCCTGTAATTGCAGCTACTGGAGAAGCTGTAGCAAGAGGATCACAAGTTTGATCTTGACCTCAGCGACTTAAAAATATCCTGTCTCAAAATAAAAAATAAAAAAGTTTCAAGGTGTAGTTCTTTGTTAAAGAAACACAGAATTCAACCTCTAGTACTGCCAAACAAAAAAAAAAGATATAATGACTGTTATGGTTTGGATATGAGGGATCCCTTAATATCTCCTGTGTTGATGCAGGAATATGTCAAAGTGAAATGATTGTGAGAGCTACAACCTAGTAAGTCCATCCTAATTCAAATAGACTGACTGGTTGGTAGCTACAGGTAGATGGGGCATTACTGAAGGAGTCGGGTCCCAGACTGTGTGCCCTGAAAGGATTCATCTTCCCTGAATTTCCTCCCCTTTCCCTCTCTCTGTTTACTGACTGCCATAAATGGAGTATCCCTTTTTTACTATATCCTTTTGTCGTGATGGTCTGCCTCACCCTGAGCTCAGAGTGATGGACTGGGCCAAACGTAGACTCTGGGGCCATGAGCCAAAATAAATTTTCTCTCCTCCAAGAGGTTCTTGTCAGGCATCTTCATCACAGCAAAGCAAACTTAATTAATTAATATGATGTATTTTTTATTTTGTTTTCTGTTTTTGTTTGTAAGAGAGAGAGATGGTCAATTTTATTTAATTTCTTCCATTTGTTTTTTGTTTATCCAACACTTAGTTATGTATGTGGTGCAGGGATTTAAACCCAGGTCCTGGGGCATGCCAAGCAAGCACGCTACCACTGAGCAACCACTCCAGCCATTGTAACTGTTTTTTGTTTTTAAAGAGAGAGAGACAATGAGAGAGGGAGAGAAAGAGAGAATAAATTTTGTTGTTTTTCATGTGACTTTCATTACTCTAACAATTCATTGTATACGTGATGCTGGGGTTTGAACCAGCATCCACATGAATGTCAGGCAAGTGCCGTTAACTACTGAGCCACCACTCCAGCCCCTTGTAATTGGTTTTTATTCATTGTATTTGTTCTGTTTCTTTTCCTTATTTCTCTTTTCTGCTTTTGACTAAGCATGTTTTGAGCCTTTTATTTTACTATATCTTCTTTCTTTTTCTTTTTGCTTTTTTTTTAAAAGAGAGAAGGACAGTGAGAGAGAGAGAGAGAGAGGCAGAATCATTCTTTTTTTTTTAGTTTTTTTTTTTCACATGGCTTCTGTTGCTCTGACACTTAGTTGTGTACCTGGGTGCTGGGGTTTGAACCTGTGTACTTGCACATGCCAGGCAAGTGCTGTAACTGCTGAGCCACTGCTCCAGCCCCTTATCTTCTTTCTTAACATATCAATTATACTTTAATGAAATAATTTTGTGTTTGCCCTTGCATTTTCAATATATTCTTAATTTAAGTCCATCATCAAATGATAGCAATTTACATGTGAATTAGTTGCCTTATGTAAGAATATTCTCAGTTCCTAACTAATTTGCTTTGTGACATTATTGTTATTCATTTTATTTTCTATATGCTATGACTACTCAATGCAATATTGCTATTATTACTTTAAGCAGTCATTTTAGATATTAAGATGAAGAAAAATAAAAGTGTTTATTGTATTTTCACTTATTCTTTTCCATTGCTCTTTCTTTAAGTGGGTCTGAGTTTCTGGCTTACACATTTTTTATTTTCCATGAAGATCTTTTAAGATTTCTCCCAGGGAAGGTCTGCAATTTAAAAAAAAAATCCTGTTTTAATTTGCCTGATTAAGTATTTCCTTTTCACTTTTGAAGAATAATCTCATTGGACACAAATTTCTATTTAGTTGAGTGTACATCTTTCAATTTAAGAATTTCTCTCAATTATTCTTAATATTATGGTTTTTGTTGAAAAGTTCAGTTAATTTGTATATTTATTCTTATCCTGTGACTTACTTTAAAACTTTGAATTTTCCGTAGAATAATATGATAAGTCTAGGTTTAGTTTTTTTGATATTTATCTTCTGTGTTTTCTGAGCTTCTTAGACCAGTGATTTGGTGTCCATCATCAATTTTACATGGTTATTGACCCATACTATGTTAATTTCTTTTTGCTTGCTCTCTTTCCTCTTTCTAGAAATCTATCTATCTATCTATCTATATATATATATTTTGAAATTTTCCCAAAGTTCTTAAATGTTCTGCTCTGTTCTTTTTATTTTCAGTTATTTTTTTCTCTTTGCATTTAAGTTGGGACATTTCTGTTGCTCTATCTCAATCTTTCCAATTCTTTCTTTGATAATGTCTAGTCTACTGATGAGCTTATCTCAAAACTTTTCCATTTCTATGGAGTACTTTTGTTTATAGCATTTCTTTTGATTCTTAGAATTTCCATCTCTGATAGCATTGCACATCGGTTCCTATAAGTCTTATGTGTCAACGTATCTAATACTTTTCTACTAGACAAAGTATGTCTATTTCTATTAGACAAAGTATATCTAATACTTTTCTATTAGACAACTTAGCATCTTAATAATAGTTATTTTGGGCTGGAGTGGTAGCTCAGTGGTTATGGCACTTGCCTGGCATATGCAAGGATGTGAGTTCGAACCCCAGCACCATGTAGAGAGTAATGAAAGCCACATTGAAAACAATAAAATTCTTTCTTTCTCTGTCTCTCACTTTCTCTCACTGTCCCCTTCTGTCTTAAAAAATAATAGTTATTTCAAAATTTCTGTTTGATAATTCAACACCTGTGTCGTAACTGAATATGGCTTTAATGTTCACTTTTCTCTACTTTGCTTTCTTTTTGTTTCTATTTTTTTCCCTAATCTAGAAAGAGGTTTGTCAAGTTTAATGTTGGCAGTTTCTGCTTCTCTAGGCTTCAAGTACCTATAGAGACTTGAATTTATCTTCTATCTTGAATTTGGTTTTCCTTAAATACTTCTTCTATGAGAGAATCTGTGCCTTTAAGCTCTTTCAGTTTTAAACAGCTATGATTTTGTTGAATCCCAGTTAGTGAAGTAATAAGTAGTCAGGTGTGGGGGTTGGGAGTATTCCAGAATCTTCATTTAAATCTCAAGTCTTTTAGTGGGTCCACGTCTCTGATCTGTGATCTCTGTGTTTCCTCTTCCAGAGTTTTCCACCCTCAATCCCTACACTTGGGTGAGATAGGAAGGCTAGAAGGAAATGGAATGAGAAGTTTGCTTTGCTTGCAATGAACTGGGAGAAGGCTCTGAGAAAATCTTTGCCCTAGAGAGTAGGCCTTTGTTAGAATTTTCTGGGAGTATTTCAGCATGGCTTTTCTTCTTTTCTCCCTGCTGGAGTTAATGGAACTCTTTCTAAGAGATTAAATCTTGAGAAGATGAAGGTTTTTCTGCAGGTAAATCTCAGTGTGGCTAAGGAATTCCTTCCTCTTATGTTAGTTCAGACTCAGCCAAGGCAATTCTTCAAAAGTAACATTGCAGTGTTCCTACTATTTTATAGTACATTGGTTTATATCAGGTGAGCATACTTCAGCTGTGACCTTTTGCATTCATCCATTTCTCTAGATTTCATGGAGAGAGTATGCTCTACAGATCAAGTTCTCTGATGGGTCAAAGAAAAGTCTGTGATATTAATTTGTCCTTTCTTTTTCTAATAATGATAGTGTCTATTTCTAAATTCTTTATGTTTTGGAATTAAAACCACATCATAAATATTTCTAATTGTAAACTTTTTTCATCTAATAGTAGTTTAATTGATTCACTTACATTTTTTTCTTTAAGAAAAAGGGACAGCGAGATAGAGAGAGAGAAAGAGAGAATCAATTTTATTTAGTTTTTCATGTGGCTTTTGTTGCTCTGACACTTTGTTGTGTACATGGTGCTGAAGTTCAAACCCCCATCCTTGAACATGTCAGGCAAGCACTGTAACCACTGAGCCACTACTCCAGCTGCCCCCCTGCCCCAATTCACTAATTTTTTGTTGAGCACTTAAATTTATTTTTTCTAATTGTGATAATCCAGAAAACAATAGTATTTTGTGGTTTAATTTCAATGAAGGGATTTATAATTCAAATTATTGACTATAAGTTTTATGAATATTATTGCTCTGATACCTAAAACCATTGCTCTCCAAAAAACTTCTATTACTCTGGTCTTTCATAGGAGTTAATAAAAATGCCCTGTTATTACTGAAACGTTCGAACACTTTATTATTATTTAAAAATGATTATTAATGATCCAAGATGGAGATCTGAAGACAAAAGTCCTATTTTGAGGTGCATTTGGGGGATTAGCATTATGAATCACCAGTCCTAATCTTAGCAGTGGTTTTGAGGAATAGAAACTTAGAAGCGACCAGGGGTTCTTTGTTTTGTTCTGTCCTGGTTGAGAAGTGGCAGCGGCGGCAGCTGCTAGGCAGAGACTATTGCACTCTCCTGCCTACATTCAGCCCGCGAATGGGGTGACGGGACCCACCGCCTGGGATCACATCAGCACAGAAAACCCGCACCACTTTAAAGAAAGCATTCTAGCAAAATCCCTTCCTGGGCCTGTTCTCTGTCTGACGGCAAGATCAGTGTCAGGAAATTGCTTTCATACAGTCACAGAGCAGCAGACTGCGCTGAAGAAGCAGGTGCGGGAGTTGCAAGGGTGTGGGCGCCAAGAAAGCATCCATCTTTTAACCCCTTGTTGGATTTCACACTCCCCGCCCAATCAGGACAAGACCTCTTTAGGTTTGCAAAGCAAACTCTAAATACTCCATCTGGAGGCAGCTGAGATCACAGCCGGAAACGGAACCAGAAGGCTTGGCTCAAGCCCTGAAGAAGGTGTGGGAGTAGCGAGGGCTGGGGAGCAGAACATCCATCTTTAAACCCATACTCCCTGTCCTGGACCTGGCCTCCTTAGGTTTGTAAAACAGGCTCATAAAACTGTGCCTGGAGCCAGCAGCTGATCACAGGCTGACTCAGGAGCAGAAGGTGTGGACCAGGCCCTGAATCCTTTTCTCATAAAGGGTTTGGGGCTGAGGAGTAACGGGGTTCAGGCTCTTTGCTAATCACTTCCACCATAGACAGAAGGGCATTAAGAGCTTGGACCAACTGGCCCCACCTCTAAGATCACAGACGTCATTTTCGACAACTACCAGCAGATGGAGCTCTGATAACATAATAACTTCTGACTTTCAGATCCCCTGAAAATCGCATCTGAAAAATAAAACCTTTCATGTCCAGACAGAAAAAGAAGATCCAATCCCTGAAAGGACCAGAGACACTCTTAATATCTATACTTCCAGGGTTTTCCTATTAAGTATTTTTTCCCTTTTTTTTGCTTTCCATTTCATATTCTAGGTGCGTACCAAGGCGAATTCTGGTGGAGTTTACTGGTTCTCCAATATATAAAAACTCTAGCTGTTTTTACTTTCCTGTTATGCTAACTTCAAGGGGCGGTTAAGCCCTATTCTTTCTTTTTTTTTTTTAATTTTATTCCTTTCCTTTTCTTTTTTCTCTCTCCTTTTAGGGAGAAAATTAACAATAGTTGTTCTTCCTGTTTTGATAGCCTGTTTTTAGGTTTCTTTCTCTTTTTCTTTTTTCCCTATTTAGCATATCTCTGATTCCCTCTTATCCATCTGGTCTAGCCCTGTTCTCATTCTTGAGAAGGACTCTGGTCAGTGCATATAGTATTTGAAATATTTTATGCCTGAAAAGCATAATTCTCAGGGAGAATTTCTTCCCTTAAATTTTAGCAATAACCCAATATTTGGCAATAACCCTTTTTCCCTTCCTATATTAGGCCACAGATATCCTAGCTTCCCTTTGGATCTGTACTTTCTTTTCTACTTCTTTCTTTTCTCCTTTATTTTAAATTTAATAAATTTATTCTGTCAAATTTCCTTTTCCCTTCAAATGTTTTCCCTTAGCATTGCCTTATTCTTTCTACAGCAAATTCTTTACCTCCTCCACTTTCTCACTGTACATAATTGGTATATATAAATTTCTCTCTTAATTTCATCGGCATTACCCCCCGCTTTCTGACTCCAAATTAGTTAACTCACTTTAAACCCCCATTATTAAGACTATGTAAATATTAATGCTGTAATTGCTAATCTGAGTAACACATTTTTGTTCTTGAAATCTGACATATGTAATAGTAATTTTCTAGTATCACGAAAAGTATTGATTATTACTAACAATAGTTGCAAAGGCTGAATTTAAAAGTCTATTATAGTGTGTGCTAAATAACTAATTTACTACTGTTTATTGTAAACTTTGGTTGTACATATTGACAATTTGCTACTAGCGTGTGAGGTGTTGGAATTCTATAAGGGCAAATAATAGTTCAGATTAAAGGGGTTTGACTTTTGAAATCATCTCTCCTAACAAAACCCCATTTCAAGTAAGGGTTTGGACAGATTTCCCAATCCAACAGCTTAGTCCTTAAGGCAAAAGACAGGAAAAAGAACCACAGAACTTG
>PVKS010020813.1:0-36223 GCA_004027875.1 Aplodontia rufa
TTCTCAACAGAGGACATTGATCAAGCCAATGAATACATGAGAAAGTGCTCTAAATCACTAGTAATCAGAGAAATGCAAATGAAAACCACATTAAGATATCACCTTATGCCAGTCAGAATGGCAAAAATGAAGAAAATAAACAATAATAGATGCTGGAGGGGCTGTGGAGAGATAGGCACACTAACACACTGTTGGTGGAGCTGCAGACTGGTACAGCCCCTCTGGAAAGCAGTGTGGAGAACCCTCAAAAAACTAGGGATGAGCCCACCATTCGACCCTGCTATTGCACTCCTGGGTATCTTTCCAGGGGACTTAGAATCAACACATTATAGTGACACAGCAATGTCTATGTTCATAGCAGCTCAATTTACTATTGCTAGACAATGGAAACAATCCAGATGTCCCTCACTGGATGAATGGATCCAAAAACTGTAGTACATATATACCCTGGAATTTTACTCAGCAATTAGAAACAATGATATTGCAGCCTTTGAAGGTAAATGGATGGCTATGGAAGAAATTATGTTTAGTAATATCAGCTTAACCCAGAGATCCAAGGGTCGAATGTCTCCACTCATCTGTGGAGGTTGGAACTAGACCCTGGCCATGCAGAAAAGTGGTCCATTATCATGTGTTAAATCCAGATAAGGTGTAATGTTATACAGCCTAATACTTTTTTAGAGATATTGTGGGGAAGGGAAGGGAGGGATAAGGATGGGTAACTGGGGGTGCACTCCTGGGGGTAAATACAGTATGCAGAAACTATACACATTTTATATTATTTTGTTAAAAACTTGTATGGTTGTTCAAAAATAAAAAATTTTAGAAAAATTAAGATGTACAATTCTATGTAACTTTAATATCATGAGCAGACCCTCTTGTAACATTCAAGATGCACTGCTGTCATTTAATCTGATCAACTTAATAGAATAGTTTTGGACTTAACATGCTATCAAACCAAATGTACGGTAGGTAAACCCTTACTAGGGGTACAGGGAATCGTGTATCATTAAACATACAACACTATCCTTGAATTACTAGCATTTCTTATTTTTTGGGGGGGGAACAGGGAGTTTGATATGTTAAATTTATTAATTTACATAAATATTTATCAAATAATTAAAAAAAGACAATAAAGAGTAAAGACTCACAGTTCCACTCTAATAATATGACCAACATCATCTCTTATGTGGATAGCTATATTGGTCACTCATGAGGCTCCCTGACTTCCCTGTGATCATTGTAAGAAATACCTGGCAGGCAATAAAATAAACATAGTTAGAGGTAGGTGAGCTCAAGATAGATTTTACTTCAGTACCAAAGGGTAGAAGAAAATGCAAGTGGACACAGGGCACATGGGGAATTTATTCTCAGCCTGAGGTAAAAGCTGCCCTTCACCCTTATTGGAAGAGGTCAGGAGTACAATCTATGTATTGGCTGATACAGAAAGTAAGGTCACAGGAAGCAGATAGACAGGACACCAGAAGAAGAGGTCACAGGTTGTAGGTAGGCAGGGTACCAGAGGTGGGTGGTGCTTACAGGGGTAAGGAGATGTGCGTTGGAGAGTTCTAAACATGGCTTCCTCCTACCCTCATGGTTCCGACTTAAGACGGTTTCCATTTATATGCAAACCATAAGACTACATTCTCAAAATGGATCATCAGACTGGCTATTTCTCACAGTCATGTTATACACAACAGTCAAAACAAGATTTTTTTATTGTGGTAAAATATACATAATACTATGGACTGAATTGTTTGCTCCTAAAGTTGTTGTGTTGAAGCTCTAACCTAACCCTCAAGTGACTTGTGTTTGGAGGAAGGAGATAATCAAAGTTAAAGGGGTCAAAAGAGTGGAGCCCTGATTCAATAGGGTTACTATCCTTTAAAGAGGAGACACCAGAGAGCTTGTCCTTTGTACCTGTGCACACATATTGAGGAAAGGCCATGTGAACACACGGCAAGAAGGCAGCCATCTCCAGCCAAAGAGGAGAGCCCTCCCCCTACATCAATCCTGTTGATGCTTTGATTTTTGACTTTCCACCTTCCAGAACTGTAATAAAATTAATTTCTGTTGTTTAAGTCTTCTGACCCAGGGTATTGTTACAGCAACCTGAGTCAACTAAGACAACAAAAAAATTTAGCAGTTTCTTGGAGCATTCATGTAGCATGCATGAGGGCTCCATTCAATCCCCATATCTCTCTCTCACACACACACACAGAAAGAAATACACTTTTAAGCAGTTCCAGTGTACAATTTGGTGATTCAGTGGCATTAAGTACATTCACAATTTGTACAACAAACACCACAATCTAGTGCCATAATATTTTCATTAACCCAAAAGAAAACCCTGTAACATTCGGTGGTCACTTGGTTTTCCATACCTTCCAGGCCCTGGCAACTACTAATGTCTTTTCTATTTTTATGGATTTTCCTATTCTTTATATTCATATAAATGGAGTCACATAATAAATGGCCTTTTTTGCTTGAACACCTATTTTCAATTATTTGGAATCTATTTCTATACCTAGAAGTAAACTGCGAGATGGGATGGTAGCTCTGTGAGGTCACTTACTGAGGACCTGCCAAACTTTTCCACAGCACTTGTACCATTTTACATTACCACCAGCAGTGTGAGTCTTCTGATTTCTCCATACTCCGACAATGCTTACTATTTTAGAGCAATGTTTTAAAAATACAAATCTGGTTCTATCACTTCTCCTGTTTAAATAAAAAGCTAGGCCCTCTACCAGGCCTGTAAGTTCTGACACTACTTGGCTTGCCTTTCACCCTCATCTCCCACCCTCCCTCCATCTCTGGACTGCAGCCACTGTTCTAAATGCCTCTTGAAAATGTTAAGCGCATTCTCAACACACAGGCACAGGCCACACCTACTGTTCCCCCAGACAGACATCATGACTGCTCCCTGCCAGCAAAAAAAAAAAAAAAAAAAAAAAAAATCCCCTACTCAGAAGTCCTTACAGATTAGCACATGAGTTTTGGTTCTTGCTATCTCATCATCCTTATTTCTGATTTTTGTGCCTTCATGACTTTCAGCACTATCTAAACTTCATGCTCCCTTGTCTACCTTCTCTGCCCACTAGAACATGAGTTTCATGAGAGCAGTACCCCCACCATGCTCATCCCAATCACTGGGATAGTGTCTGGGACAGAATGAGCACTCCACAAACACTATTTGAATAAATGGTTTAGCAAGTGGACACACACATGGATTCTGGGCCAATAAAGCATCACAGTCGAGGAACTGGAGAAAGGGTGGGTATCTCTCAGAAAACAGTGGAAGCTAAAGCCAGAGAGCTGTAGCTTGAGGCAGAGTTTCAAGGTCCTGTGGGCTAAGCTAGGGAGTTTGATATTTACTCTGAAGGAGACGCTGAGTAATTTTGAACAAAGAAGGTATGTGGTCACACTTACATTTTTGGGAAGATCGCTATCGGAGGGAAGTCAAAGGCAAGGAAAGAGGTGGGGGAAACTTTCTAGTCATCTCAGGAAGAATCTGTGGAAGCCCGAACTGAGCAAGTAGACAGGAGACAATGGTTAAAAACAAGAGCTAGTAATGTGCTGATGTGACCTGAGTCTTGGTAAGCCGTCAAGCATTCAGAGTGCTTGAGGGGCAGCATGGAGGACTGGGCTCTGAGCCTTGAGTGATGATAATGGTGCTGCTATTCACGAGTACAGAGGAGAGGATGGGGAGAAAGCAGATTGTTAAGATTCTGGACAAACTGAGTTTGAATACCTCTGAAATTAAAAGTTTGAATAGATACAGCAATATATGGATCTCTCATTCAGCAGGAAAAAAAAGAAAAAGAAAAGAAGGAGGGAGAAAGGAGGTAGTGAAGAAGGAAATAAAGCTTTGGTTGTAAGAGATAGGATTTATTTCTAAGTATAAAAGTCTAATGGATTTTTAAAAAAGAGAGGGAGGGACAGTGAAAGAGAGAAAGAGAATCAGTTTTCTTTAGTTTTTCATGTGGCTTTCGTTGCTCTGACACTTCGTTGTGTACATGGTGCTGGGGTTTGAAGCCAGGTCCTCACGCATGCTAGGCAAGCCCCATAACCACTGATCTACCACTCCACCCCAAGACTATGGATATCAGTGACACTGCCCAGTGAGATTCCAAAATATGATATGAGTCTGGGAACAACTGATGTTTAAGAGACAGCTACAGAAGGGACCTTTTCAAGAAACCAAGAAGCAGCATTTAGTGACATAAATCAGAGAAAATCTAGAAGGTCCTGCATGCCAGGATCCAGGGGATGGACAATTTCAACAGCATACCAAGACCCAGAGCTTTCACCGAGTTTGACTTCCATTTATATCATGAATATACAATTGATGTCTTAAACCTAATGATTTCATTATTCTAGAAGAGTTTCAGCAAGTGTGTTTGCCTTGCAGGTGATTTTTCTATAGACAGAAGACTTTCTCTCGAATCAAAAACCACCTAACCAAGATTTGAAACTAAAATGCTCATTTCCTGTCCAATGTCACCAGAAAACTGGGAAAATCAGGAGAGAAGTATTGATTTCCTCCACTCCAAAATGTGCCTCCCTTTCTAGAGGCATCTCAGATACTTATTCTATAATAATATTTTCCATCTAATTTAAATGTGGACTAATTAAAATAATCAATAGTTATTGTTCCCAATTTTTCATCTTTAGTTAAAGAACTTAAAAAGGAAAACTAGACTCCACTAACTAAGATGACTATATATGGAACCCAGGTCCTTCTCAATTTAACTGACATATCTAGTACAGAACACACACGTTTTATTTGTTAAGAGACCAGCTATGGTCCCAGCGGTGAAGCAGGTGGAACTGCTCAAGGAGAAGGCCAATGCGTCTGTAATAGATTAAACGCTAGCACAAGTGCTTCACTTCAAACCTTCTGAGTAACTAAACCAAGGCCGGGCATTCAGCCATCCAAACCAAGAGCTCCCTGTACAATTCCTCAGGATTTCTGTCCATTCCGTTCTCATTTGAAATGTTTTTATGGTGATGATAAACTGACTCCAAACACAAAAGTCCAAAACACATGGTCTCTGTTACTGAGGTTCAGATGTGTTTCTATTATAAATATGTACCCGAGCTCTTCTGATTACTCTCCAGTGTTGGCAAAAACAAGCAAAGGTGCATTGAGAGAGAATCCGAGACCAGTTAACCCAAGCAAGTAAAACACCATTCAGTGGGAGATCAGGCATTTGATTTTTGGAGACACATTTACACAGGAATTTCCAGGATCCTGACAACAGCATTAACAGGCTGTTCTGAGCAGAATCAACTTCAACTTTCAGAGGAGTTTTCACAGTTTTTTGTGACTCTTTCATAGTCTCCAGGGAGAATGAAACCTCATTTGGAAAAGAGTGGTTGGTTTTTAACAAGTTCAAACCACTGCACTAATCAGTCATTAGTTGGAAGAGTTCTAGGGCCAATGAGCCTTAGCAAAAGTGCATTCTTCCAAGGCAACCTGAAAAAGTCAAAGAATCTGAAATTGGAAGAAAGAAGCGTTAGGTCTGAATCCAGCTCTGCCACTTGCCTTGATCTTCTCACAGTCTCGGTATCCTAGGATAACAATTTCTACCTTGCAGAATTGTAAGAATCAGAAGCAATGAACATGTCAAGTGTTCACCACGTTGCCTGGCACTTTGCGGAAGCTCTTCTAATCAAGTTCACTTCCACAGAACCAGAAAGACAAACAGTCCACTAAAGAAAAAAGCATCTTTCTCAACCTTCCAGTGGCAAGAAGTCACATATCCTCATTCAGCCTGAAATCCAACTGGAAGACAACCCAGTTAGGATGGAAATGCCAAGTTAAGCTGCTTCAGTGGGAAAAAGATGTTAAAATCTCCTGTCCTGAACCCACACACACACTTACACCCTCTTTCTTCACAGCTATATGATCAGCAAAAACATTAACATCTAACGACAGACACTACTGTAACAGGATCCGGTACCAGAAGGGGCCCTATTTGCTGCTCACACCACAATGCCTCAGTTCATGTTTCCCAGCATACTAATGATTCCCTTGATTGTTATTATTAATTCAGAACAAACAGTGGGAAAACCCAGTGACATTTCAGAAGGGAATCTCAAGTGAACTTGAGCTGAACCATCACATCGTCCCAAGGACTGTGAAGACGTGGGAATGAAACAATATAAGCTCCTGCCAACACTGAGGACAGACACAAAGCGTGGAATTCAGTGTGGCTAATTCCCCAGAAGAGATTTCACAAGGGCCCAAATCCTCCAAAGCATGAAAATCACATGGGTTCTTACCAAAGAGGAAGTCAGACACAATGCACGGAAGGGCTTGGGAACCCCGGCTGGTTGCCCAGGCCCTGGGATAAGTTGGTTTGCACAGTCAGACCAGCAAGTACATGAAAATACAGCCAAGCAAGGTGAAGGTGACAAGATGAAACTGTAAGCAATGGGGACCAGGGAAATCGGCAAGAAAGGTACTTCTCGGTAGGACTATTGTTGAAGGAAGAATTGAGAATGAAGAAGCCACTGTCCAGTCCAACAAATCTCAGAAACAAAACTGTTTCTACCTAATTACTGACCATCAACTCAGTGCCAAGCATTGGGATGACCATGTGGTAGATTCAAAAATAATACAGCTCCCTTCCTGAAATACAGTCCAATGTCTGGGAATGCAACAAGAGCCCTCATGAAAAAAGCCATCTTCATTAGCACATGTCTCTCCAAGTTGGGATCCATGTTTTGTGCCTTTATTCAACCTCCCAGCTCCTGTCACATTGCCAGGTGTTTGGCCAGATAAGAGGGAAATTAAATTCAAAATCATGTTACATTAACCAGATATAAGAGTTGAAGTTTGGGGGTATAACTCAGGAATAGAGTGCCTGCTTGCATGTGTGAGGTTCTGAGTTCAATACCCAACGCTGTGGGGCGGGGGGGGGGGCAGCGGGGAGAAGGCAAAGTGTTAGGTAGGAAGAAAATTTGATATAGATACAGACAATATAGTGAATCTTCTCAGAAAATATGGAAAGAGAATAAGATGTAATAGGAAAAAAAAAGAACATTCCAGAAAAAATGAAAGCATAAAACAAAGTACAAAAAATTATAACCCTACATGTTGACTTTAATTATTGTTTCTTCATGTGTGGTCCATAGACCACCCACAAAGGAATTTGGCCCCAGCAGTTTAAATCAAATCTCAAAAAGACAGAGCCTAGAAATTTGCATTTCTAATAAGTTCTTAAGCTCTTTTAATGCACATAAAATTTGAGTTGGCTAAGGGAAAGTCAAATTTAAAAAAGAATACATATTCTTTCCTTAAAGATATGAAAAAAGGCAGTTTTATCCAAAAAAATTAAAGTGAGCATACTATAAAGATAATGCCTACCCATGTTCATAGCAGTATATAGCCAAACTATGTCAACCTAGGTATCTGTCAGCAGATGAATGGACACATGACTGGGTAAATATACATGAAGCACATACACACACACAATGGACTTTTATTTAGCCATAAAAAGCAAAACTGTGTTATTTGCAGGAAATTGGGTAGAACTGGAGGATAATGTGTTTAGTGATATAAGCCAAACTGCAAAAGTCAAGAGTCCTGTGATTTTTTTCTTATATTTGGAAGACAGAAAAGGGATAGGGAAGGATCTCATGAAGGGAGACAAATAGGGCACAGGAAGCAGGTCAGGGGAGGGAGCAGTAGAGGACAAGGGAAGATACTAGGAAATGAAATTGATCAAATTATGCTCTGTGCATGTACAAACAGTCCACAAAAATCCACTCTTCTGCAAAATTATGCACCAATAAATTTTTTAAAATAAAAAATTGTAATCATCATTCATCTTTAAAAGATAGGAGGAAAGAAAAGGAAGTATGGAGGGAAAAAGAATAGGAAGGAAAAAATATATATATATACATATTTTACGAACTTTATAGAGAACTTTGGAAAAGGAGTCAGTGATCATCCGCCAATCTCTAACAACTGTTCCGTAATGCAGACATCAAATCTGAATAGCATATAAGACATGTGTCATAGGACAAAAGATCCTCCGAGACTTTGATCAACAGAGTTTTGCTCCGTTCTAAGGATAGTGAAGCACTGGTGTGAGTTCCTGATCCAGAAAGTGACTGGGTTTCAACTTTGAAAGTATTCTGTGGGGTAGAAAGTGTGGTGGAGATTTTTGGCAAGGAAGCTGTGACAGACAAATACTTGGCCCAGTGCAGAGGTGAAGTCCCCGAGTCCCTGAAATAGGCAGGTTAGAATTTAAAATTAAAAAGTAGGTCATCTATTATTGTACTGTTAACACCTCTTCATTTATGGGAGCTCCAACTATACTCAAAAGAGAGTCGTCTGTTCTCCTTGAAACCTATACACCCGCCCTGTCCATCTCTTGCACCAACCTGCAACCTTGATTCATCCATATCCCTTTTATGTTTCATCAGCATCTTCTTCCCCCTGACTTCAGCAAACATCACTAAGCCTCACCATCTTTATTTAAAAAAAAAGTTTCCTTTGACCTGTATCTGACCATCCTAGGTCTTTCCCTCCCTGTCATTAACAATGCCCTGAAAGGATTTTCTATCTTCACCTCTCCTCCCACTAATCTTCCAACCGTGGCAGTCTGTCTCCATCCTCGCCATTCTGTTGCTGTGGCTCTAAAACCTCTAGTAATGTTGTAAATACCGAATCAAATAGGCATGACTTTAACTTCATCTTCCTGTAATATTTGCCTTCTTTCAATTTCTCTCCTCACTTGCCTTCCATGTCACCACATTCATGGTTTTCTTAAAACTTTTTATAAGAGAAAATGATCCTCTATTATCCTCTTTTTCTCCTTCCCCTTAAATGCTACTGTTTCTGCTATTCCTCAGGGTTTAATCATTCAGCATCTTTTCTTCTTGCCTTACACACCCAATTTCCTTGAGCAATTTCTTTCCGTGTCTCTTACTATGGCTGGGTAACAAATTAGCCTAATATTTAAAAGCTTAAAACAACCATTTTATTAAGCTCACAGATGTTATGGGACATGAATCTGGAAAAGGTATAGTGGGGATGACTCCTCTTTACCCCACAATGTCTGAGGCCTAAATGAGAAGACCCAGAGGCTGGTGATGACTTATAGGCTGGGGACTGTGTTATTGTCTGAATATTTTTGCCCACAGAGATATATGTTAAAACTCTGACCCCCAAAGTGATGGCATTCTAAAGTAGGACTTTCAGGAGGTAATTAGGTTTAGATGAGGTCATGAGTGGAAAGTTCACATAATGAGATTAGTATCCTTAGAAGAAGAGGATAAATTTTTCTCTCGAGGATGCAGCAAGGAGGAGGCCATCCGCAAACCAGGAAGAGGACCCTCACCATACACTGAAGCTACCAGCAACTTGTTCTTGGATCTCTCAGGAGCCAAGTATATGAAAAATAAGTCTTTTGTTTAAGTCATCCCATCAATGGTATTTTATCACAGCAGTTCTAACGGACTTAGACAAACTGGAAAGAAGAATCCTTGCTCATCTCTGGTGCCTGTTCCGGAGTTATCAAGTTCCAGCCATGACCTCTCCAAGCATCTTAGGCTTCCCCACAACATGGCGTCCCTGGGGCTTCAGGTTTAAGTGTTACCACCAGCAGTGTACTATCTCCATCCTCTTTTCTCACCTCACCTCAGAAGTCAGTGTCATTTTCACCTCATTTCACTCGAAAATAAAGAATCACACACAGGTCTATGCATGTGCAAGGGGACAGGACATACGCTCCATCTCTTAAAATGAAAAATGTCAATGAATTTGTAGCCACTTTTTAAAAAATATCTAGCATCTATAGCCATAGCTTCTATTATAGCTTCAAAATATTTATCTCAAGCCCAAATCTCTAGGAATATCTTAAAATGAAAAATGTCAATGAATTTGTAGCCGCTTTTTAAAAAATATCTAGTATCTATAGCCATAGCTTCTATTATAGCTTCAAAATATTTATCTCAAGCCCAAATCTCTAGGAGTACATATCCAACTGTTTACTATTTTACCACTAATAATAGTAATAGCAAATGATTCTAGGCACTAAACATGCCAGATACACTTATAAGTGTCTAATATTTATCAACTTATATAAACCTGACAATATCTCTAAGAGGTCATTATTCTTATCACCATTTTTTAATATTTTAATTAATATGTAATAACTACATATTTATGGAGTAGAGTGATTTTCAATATATGTATACAATGTGTAATCAAAACTTCTCATTTATCATTTTTTGTGTTGGGACATTCAAATCCTTTCTTCTAGTTATTTTCAAATATACAATAAACTATTATTATAGTCATTTTACTGTGACATAGAAGATTAGGACTTCTTCCCCTATCAGACTGTATTTTTGTACACATCAACATCCCTGTATCACTCAAACCCCCGGCAACCTCTGGTAACCACTGTTGTATTCTCTAGTTCATGAGATCAACCTATTTGGTTTCCACACATGAGTGAAAACTTGCAGTATTTTTCTTCTACGCCTGTCATCACCATTTTAACAAAGATGCTGAAAAACTTCTATTAAGATCATCCAAAAAGTACAATGGAGCTCTATGCTATGGCCCAGACTGTCTGGCTCCAAATCTTAGTATTTGAACTAGGGCACTACATGGCACAGATATTCTACAGACATTTCAAAACTAGTACAACCAAATCAGTGTTCTAATCCACCATTCCCTGATTAAAACAAAAACATCTTGCTGTATTTCTTATTATATATTCTCTCCTTTGTTAATAATTCCACCACTCATGTAAAGCCTGAAAGAAGGCTGGAACCCATCCAGGTCTCCTAATTTCCCCCTAATCCCCATGTGAGATGTCCCCAGATTGCATCAAGAACCTCTAAGGATTTCCATACCTGCCCACTCTTCTCTACTCTCATTGCCCCAGTCAGCATCTTCCCCTGGATGGTAGCATTAAGTTAACTGGACTCACTTCCTACCTTCTTCAATTGTGATCCATCCTCCCACCTCCCAGAATGATGCTTATAAATTCAAATTTGATTTTGATACCTATATCCCTTAAAATTCTTCAAAATCTCCTGAAAAAATATGAACTCAAAATGTCATGGGACATACAAAATCCCCTCTGATACGGCCCCTGACTACCCTGATCTGTCTCCTATCTCTACCCAATGTTAAATTCTAACCATACCAAATTACTTGCTGCTTCCTAATTTGTTATCTATCTCTCGCCTTCTCTTACACACTCTATACACTTCTTTCTACCTTGAATGTTCTCCTTCCTAATATTGTCCAAATCAAGCCAGGAAACTCTTACTTACTCTAAGAGTCTAGCTATAACATTTTTTCTTCCAAAAATTTCCCTTGACACCTTTCCTAAGGAGAGTTACAATATTCTTATTCTATCACTATATAAAACACTGTCCCAGGGCTGGAGCAGTGGCTTGGTCTTTACGGCGTTTGCCCAGCATGCATGAGTACACGAGTTCGAACCCCAGCACCATGTACACAACAGAGTCTCGGAGCAATGAAAGCCACATGAAAAACTGAATTTAAAAAATTTGATTCTCCCTTTCTCTCTCTTTTGAAATAAAAAGAAATAAGGAACTGTCTGTTTCCTTTTGGGGGTAAGGGTGGAAGCCTGTAATCCTGGCAACTCGGGGAGGCTGAGGTAGGAAAATCACAAGTTCAAGGCCAGTCTTAGTGAGGCTGTAAGCAACTTGTGATACCCTGTATCAAAATAAAAAGGGCTGGGGATGTAGCTCAGTGGCAAAGTGTCTCTGTGTTCAATCACCAGTACCAAAAAATTAAAAGAGGGATGGGCAGAGAAAAAGAAAATAAATGAAAGAGCCACGCAAAAAGAACCTCTTCGTAGAAAAATACCTAGAGTTCATCAGATATTACAAAATGATGTTGCACAGATGTTACCTGTATCTAAATGATGCCAAAAATGGCCAGTTAAAAAACGCAAAGAAATACCAAAAAACCAACTGGTTCTATAAACTAGCTCATGAGATAAGGTATAAACTGGTTATGACAACCACACATCAAATAATTTGTCTGATTTTTTTTCTGAACTGACGTGTGTGTGCAGACCCTGCACTGACTGAGGAAATGTGTTCTGTGATAATATAGCCAGTCTAAATAGGTAAAATCAACAGAATATATTATGCTTACTCCCCTCCCCCCATGATCCAACATAGGTGGGTCACTGGAAAATGTTTGGAACTAGAAAAACACACCTATCCCCTGTAAACTGTATATACTCTACCATAGTGGACAAAGGAGTACCCATCTGGTTTTGTGATTTACACTTTCCAGGGCTGGACCTCTTTGCTTACAGATTCCTGAATCTCCTTTCACTTTTCTCCATCAGTCTTAAAATTGAATGCAAACAAACTGCTGTATTGAAAGTATGCTATAGCTCTGCTGTCCTAAACTGACACAGCTCTATCATTTGGAGCATTAAATCCAAATCCCTCCTTCTTGGGCTTCTAAAGTTTTCATACTTCTTTTCCCTCATGCTTCCTCCTGTTCTTGAGAATCAGAACATGTTGACCTATACGTAACACCAGAAATACTTGATTCCACACTGTGATACAGCAGGACCCTACCCAGACCTCAGGCAGTCTTGAGTCCTAAACTGACATGGCTCTATCATTTTGGGCATTAAATCCAAAACCCTTATTCTTGGGCTTCTAAAGTATTAGCTGTATGATCTATGTGAGTTTCTCAGCTTCTAAGAATTATTTCCTTACCTGATGAAAAAGAAAAATGAGCTTAATGATAGCAGTCCGATGGACTCATGCATATGAACTCAGATCGCCTGGTTTGTAAATCAATCACTATAGCACCTGGACCACAGAGGCGCTCAGTGAACACTCATCCCCTGCCTTTTCCTCTGCAACTTCTTCCAGCGTTGGAGTCTTCCTGGTCTTTTTTTATTCACACTCCCCTGGGAACCCTCTGCTCTGTCCACACGGAGCACTCCCAACTCTTGGTTACAGTTACATTCACCTCCTATGTGTCAAAAACATAAGTGCAAAGTCTGAATTTGAGGGAGATGACAAGTGCACTACTCAAAATGCTTTATGTTCGTAATTTAAGCGTATTGATTAGTCGTCCATTCATGAATACTTCTAGATCGTTCGCTGGATCATCTGGCCAACATTTTCACCTTTAGAGTCTTTGTTTCTAAAACAATACATTTTGAATATATCTATCAAGGTGCTAGTGCATTTACAGACACCCATAAATATGTATGAATGCATACTTACACTGTTTAATTGTAGATGTGCTACATATTTGTTGAGCTCTGTTGCTGTGCTAGGCACTGCGCAGAGGTAGCTCATTTACTTCTCAGAGCAATCCTACAAGACAGGTACAATTATGACCTCAATTTTACAGATGAGAAAACTAAGGCTTAAGAACTTTAACTTGGGCAAAGACACATAGCTAGGAAGGCAATATTAATGGAATCAAAACTACTAAATGACTAATTGCGCTGAGGTGCTTGTGTTTTGGTTGGCCACACCGAGGCTGCAGTTTGACTGCTCTTCACTTCCAGTAACGTGCACTACTGAGCTCCAAGGAGAGGATCAACAGAGGACAGGTGTTACTTTAAGAGGGCGATTGAAGCTGTAACCCGAAGCCTCCTCCAGCTCGCAGGCAGCCGCCTGAGGAGGCTGGGAGGCTGCACCCAGCCAGCTCGCTTGGTGAACTCCTGCGGGCCAGGCGCGTCTTTCTTCCAAAGTTGGAGCTCTCCTTGATGGGAGGGGGTGGGGACGAGGGGAGACCGGTGACGTCACTGGGGAGCGGGGATAAAGCTCTCTGGCTGCGCTCCGGGATTGTAGGCTGCCCCGGGGAGCAGAGTGGGTTGTCCGGCTCAGGAACACTTGCAGCGTGCAGAGCCACCGCTCTCTGAGCCCCGACTCCCAGGCAGCCAAGGCGCCCCTCCCAGGGCAGGTCGCGCCCAGAGGCATCATGCCCCAGAACGTGGTCCTCCCGGGCCCTGCGCCCTGGGGCTTCAGACTCTCCGGGGGCATAGACTTCAATCAGCCTTTGATCATCACCAGGGTAGGTGTTTTTCATCTTGCTTTTCTTACAAGTAGGGGACTCTGGTGTCCCTGGATGCACAGCTGGTGCCCCGGAGTGAAAGAGTGGCCAGGGAACCCGGCGAGGGCGGGCGGGACTGCGCACTGGCGGATCCTGGGCTTCTGGCTCCTAGTCCGAGGGGCCACAGCAACTGGCAAGTTGAGGGTTGAAGGATGCAAAGCTGTTTTGAGACCTAACAAAGTCAACTCAAAAATTCTCTGCATCCTCTTGGTCCCCAGCAACGTCCAGAGGAGAGGTCAACTGACAGGGCTCAGAGAGGGCGAGGCTGGGAGCGCTGGGGCGCCTTCTCTCGCACTCCACCTCCCTCCAGTAACAAACCGATGGGGTTCGGGAATGGGAGAAAGCGGACAGACGCACACCCTTGGTCTTTTTCTTGGAATTAGATGCACATCTGAGCATTTTCTTATCTGGTTGACAGCTTCAGCAGGGCGCTGTTCGCAGGGCACAACCTCGGTTGGCCAAGTTGCAACCGGTCATATCAGCCCAGACAGGGAAAATATTACTCATGTGTGTTCCTGGGTTTCCAGGCAGGCATTTTGAATAACTTGGCTTAAAAATCATCACCTCTAACAAACTACAAAGAAAGCTTGTCCGTTTTAACTTACCTAGGGGGAAATAACCAGAATAATAATTCTGAAAATAATACTTTTAATATCGAACTCAAACTTTTTGTATTTAATGTTTTCTAAAGCACTGTCTAGGAAAAATGAAAAAGTAAAAACGAAACTCCGGGTTTCTCTCCTTCAGTGAATTTCTAGGATTGATCCTAAAGCATGTTTTGGTCTGGTTGATTTTTTTTTTTTCTAACTCATATTTTACTTAACAGAAGACAATTATTTCAGTTACTACATATAAAGCATTTTAAGCCTAATTTAAACGAATAAGCTTTCTGAATACTTTTATTTTCCAAATGTTTTTTAACTGTTTATAACTGAATTTTATAAATGTATGTTCTATAATCTGATCACTCACAGATTTTGAAAAAGGCAATAGCTTTTAAATTCTGTTCTATTTCAATGAGATTTGTGAAAAAACTCCTTTTTAGAAATGTCTCAAAACATGTATCATAAAGGCCCATATAGTGGATCATTTCAAGCTTGGTTTTGCATTTTTCAAAAACATATAAACACATCTGACATGTGTTTTTATATGAGACATGAAATTTAACATAGCCCCAGAAATGTTCCTAAGTAAATTAAGCAGAAAATGCTTCTGTGATCTGCACCAAGCAATTCCTTTTATAGATTTACCAAAGAAAACAGTTTCCATTATCTCTACTAAGAAACATTTTTAGTGTATGGAGTATAATTTTCATTTATTTATATTAAATTAAATAAGCTTTTGAGTTCTAACAAAGAATAAATCATATTTAGATTAAATCCTAAAGAAATAATTTTGTCACAAAAACTCTTCAGGGAATTTATAAAAGAAATATTTTGCTATTACAATGTAACATGCCCATATAATCAATCACATGTTTGAAATTTTGAATTGTTGACATTATAAGCAAAGTTTATCTTAAAGTAACATACCTACAGTTGGACTGAAATAGCTATTGGTAAATTATCTGATAAATGATTCTTTTGAAAAGTGAGTTCTATCTCAAATTTCTCATATCTAATTCATGCCACTCATTTTGACATAATTCAATAAAGTACGTATCCAGATATGATTATTTCATTTGAGTATGCCTTTTCAGTTATTTTAACTTCAGGACAGTCCATAAAAATGAACTGTTTTGACTCTAGTGTGCCTGAGGCTACATGTAGCATAGATTCTTGGTGAATAAATGAATGCATATTCACTTGGACTTTTATGCCTTAGTCAACAGACCTAGTTAATATTTCCACTGAAATAAGATTACTGAAAATCATTTGGAAAAAGACTAAAACGTCTTACTCAAAAATAATCTGTGTTATTAGACAGGTAGTAGAATTGTTCTATTAAAAGTAATGAATAACAAAAATTAATATAATGTATGTGGACATTTATATATGTAATTGGGGCATCACATTGGAGACAAGGGAGTGGAGAGTGGGTGAAAGTGGGGAGAAGCTGGATAAGGATTGGGCTCAATTATGTATGCATATGTGAATGTGAGGTAACGAATCCCTCCAATATGTAAGAATAAAAATAATAATAATTTTAAAAGTAGTGAATAAGTGTGTTATTGTGTTCTTGCCATGCATTATTCTAAGCCCTTCACATTCAGAAACTTACTTCAATCTCACCATAATCCTATGAGAGTAATAGTAGTAGCAAGATCCACGGGGCTCATTAGCCTGCCAGTGATCACAAGAAGTGGACAGGATTTGTCAACCTGCCTCCCAAACCTATCTGAAGTCCGCGTTCGTGAGAAACCCACTTATTGTTCAAGCTATTTCTGTTCTGAGTCTTCTAATGACCCACAGGTCCTATCAATTCTATGCCTTCAAGATCTACCGCTTTCCAGTTTTCTAACCACTGTCTTTGAGATTTCATAACTTCACACCTAAACATCTGTCTTCCTTTCAATTCACCCTGCATTTTCTTACCAGCCATCTTTGAAAGATGCAGGGTTGCTCCTATCTCTCTCATTCTTAAAACTCCTGCAGTAGCATCAACAACTTGTAGGGAATAAAGCTTGCGATCTTTAGCATAGCATTCGTGGCTTCTCACTGTCTGTGCCAACTTGGCTTTCCAACTTCATTTCTTCCCTCTCTCTCCCTTTCCTCCTCTCACTCCATGCTCTCATGGTCTTGTGGCTCACGGGGAGCTATGGTTCACTGCAAGTGGTACCACTACACTGGGGCTGCTTGGATTTCCCTAACGTGTCTGCTTCTAATGTACACCACTTTTCCCTACTCCCTCCCCCCGTCCTTTATGCCTCTGGAAATCCATTCCAGCCCCTCTCCATACTCTTCTAGGAGTAGTGTGGTGATCTGTTTAATGACATAGCTTCTGGCCTGTCACCTCCCCATATTGATATGCTTTCCATAATGGGTGTTTGAGTGGATCTCTTCCACTGGATAAATTGCTCCCTGAAGGCAGAAACTTTCTACTTTAGGGGACACTCAGTGCCTAGCACAATGGCTTATATGTCGCATATGTTGTAGGATTAAATATAGACACAATATGAACATTAACTTTTTACATGACTTCATTGTCGTTAAATAGGTACAGATTGTATTCTCAAACATATTCCACAATAAAGATAAATTAGAATTTTTTGTTTTAAATAAATTCTTAAGTAAACAAAGAATTGAAATAGCAACGTCTCTATCTAATGTCACGCAAAGTTGCATAAACGAAATGTATTTCATCAACACAGTGAAACACTTTTCATCCGCCTACAAGCTCCACCCCTCCCTTCCTGCCTTACACTACACAAATGCAGACTGCAGATGATCTCCAGCTAATGTCGGTGCTATTTTACAATGATGTGAAAGCAATACACATTCAGTGCAAACCATACTTGGAAATTTGAATTTTGATGTTTTCCTGGGCCAGTGCTAGGAGGTATGCTACTCTCTTCCAATGGTGGGCTGCAGCACTGAACCACAGCTCCCCCGTCAGCCACAGCACCATGACACCAAACAACTGACACTCTACAGTATAACACAACTATAAACCAAGATGCTCAGGAGGTTATATGGAGTAAATGCATTTTGACTTAGGGTTTTCTCAACTTCATAAAGTAGATGGACAGCTGCGCAGCAATGCTCCCAGAGTGACTAATGTACTCTCCCTCAATTGAAATCGCAGTTCACAAAAATTAAGAAAAAGGGTCTCTTCCTCATAACTGTGTACGAACCAATTTATTCAGTGGGTGAATCTGTGTATCATTACACACACACACACACACACACACACACACACACTCATCAAAAGTAAGATGAATCAAACACTAGACACCAGAAGTCTCTAGGCAATACGTGTGCTATACTTTGTCTTGATAAAATTAAGTTGTGAATATTCAGTATTAGGGAGGGAGTTATAATTTCAAACTTCATACATAATTATCCTACATATTTCATAGGATAATGTTTAAGGTTCATATCTCTAAGTCAGCTTCTTTGGGTGTTCTTACAAGAGGCTTCTGAAGAGTCTCTCTTGAACATTTTTGAACAATCCAGAAATTGGTCTGCTCCGACAGACAAGTTATAGGTTGTTTGTTCTCACAAAATTCCAATGTGGACTACAGCACAAGTTTGTATTATGTGTGTGACATAAAATGATTACATACATCTGATGCCAGTCTGTCTTTTCTCATTAGATTCCTCTTCCTTACCCCTTTACTCCTCCCTTCTTCATATTCAGAGCACATAGAGGATCAAAATCAAGATGAAGATTATATCTAGGAATGTTGTACGGACTTGGGTAACAGCACAGGAAGTGTCCATGCACTCCTAATTTGTGTAGGTTTTTTTCAATTGGTTCAGCATTATCTTACATAATGAAGTGATTCACTGGTTCACATTCATATATACATACATATTGACAGATTTGCTTAAACCTGATCTTTGTCCAGGGTCTCCACCTCTTTCCCCCACTCCCCAATCTCATGACTCCTCTGTAGTTCCCCCAAGTTGCAGATATGACTATATACATGTAATTTAAACACTGAAATTTCAGAAAAGTACATTTCTTTAATACAAATGTGAAAATTTAAAAAGGAATTTTATTGTTGAATGCAGTCCTTTCTCATGCTAAAGCAAATGAAATAGAAAGGATGATATGAATAAAAACCTGTTTAATGTTGTGCTTGTAAAGACTGTCTACATGAACGTGTTTTCCTATGTTTAAAACATTCTCCATCACATGAATACCATGTGTAGACTGCTTTGTGTACAAAAGGCACTGTGGGGTACAGTTATACTTCAGATGAATTTCTACACCCCCCCCTAGAAACTGATAAGTAGAAGAGAAGAGATATGGGCATAAACTACCACGACACAACCTGCCCAGGCTTCTACATGAAAAGTTTGGCCAAAGAGACAGAAGGAGGCTGAGAGAGAGATACCTGTAGCACAGGCATGGTGGGCAGTGGAAGAGCTTGAGTTATAAAGTAAGACAGATCCAGGAAGGAAATTCAGATTTTCACTGTTTGACCTTATGCAAGTTTCTTATGTTTTCTCTCATCTTAAAATAAAGTTAAGTAGCCAGGTGCGGTGGCACATGCCTGTAATCCCAGTGACCCAGGAGGCTGAGGCAGGTGGATCACAAGTTCAAAGCCAGCCTCAGCAACTTCACAAGGCCCTAAGCAATTTAGTGAGATCCTGTCTCAAAAAATAAAACAAGCTGGGGATGTTAGTCAGCGGTTAAGTGCCTCTGGGTGGTTCACACCAGTGAGTTTTCAATCCTTGGTACCCCCCCCAAAAAATTAGAGATAATGACTTCATAAGATTGTCTTAAGAATTATGTGAGATCATAGTTCTCTATAATATTATAACAATAAAATAGTAGCTCTCAACCCTGGCTACACATTAGAATCACCCAGATAACTTTTGAAAATATCCATGCCAAAGTGCATGCAGAGATCCTGCTAGAGCTGACAGGAGGTACAGCTCTAGAAATGTCAATTGCAGACAGTTGCTAGAGGGCTTTATGCCAGGAGAGGCATGTAAAGTTTATTTGATAGACGAAATCTCATGATTTTGACCCATGCCCCTAGTTCAGCCTTTCTGTATATACTTGTCTTGCTCAGTAATTTCAGTAATTTTTATTTATGTATTTGTGTGGAAGATGATGTTTTCCTGCGCTTCCCATCCTGGCCCTGAACTCCTGGCCTCAAGCAATCCTCCCGCCTTGATCTGGGACTGCAAGCACGCACCATTGCATCTGACTGCATTTTTGTTCTTAACATCAGAATCAAATCAGGCACATGTCCTGAACTTCCCTTGTCTCCCACAGTAAATAAGACATTATACACGCTTTGTGTTTTAAATTAGTTTTTTCCCAGATGGACCTGATAGGGTAATATGAATGGTAGAAATCATCTGAGGCATTTGCTAAGGCAAATTCCCTGGCTTCTCGCCTAGAGATTCTGATTCCTGATCCCAGACATCTGGAGTAGGAGGGAGTCTGTGTTCAACAAGGACCCTAGGTGATTCGTGTGATCAGATAAGTTTGAAATATGGTGCGGAGTGATTGATTGCAGTACTATATCCGATTATCTCTCCAGTATTTTCAGTATTTAAGAACCTAATGAACCTGAACAATAATCCTTTGAAAGACTCATTTTGCTTCATTTTAGCACACTTCTCCTAATCTAACAAAACATAGTAATCATCAACTGTGAGCAATAACATACAACAATATAATTAAAATATTATAATAATAGTATAAAGTAATTCTGGGAAGAGATTCTGATGTTTAAACAAATGGCTTAACTTACTAAAACCAGATCAATGTAGCAGTCATTTTCTGATCACCAACTTTGATTAACTAGAAAACTAGGAAGTAGAGACTTCATATTTCTTCTTTCCCATCTCTCTCTACATCCACTTTTCTCCCTATTTCTCCCTCCATTAAGGTCCAACAACAGCAACTGCCAGGTTGAATACAAAGTCAGAAGCGGGTTTTAGCCGTCACAATCAACCACCTTTCCTTTGGCTTCCAGAACACCTGGTGAGATGGCTGTACAGTGGCTCTCATCTTACCAGGAAGGCACAAGCTACTTAGACCTCTCTCCTCAGAAACATAGACCTTCCTCTTCACCCAGCCTTTCTCAGAGAGTTTTTTGCAATGGCCAAAGATGTAAGAAAAAAAAAAAAGGTTTTTCAAATGTAATATCTTTCATAAAATGAGATGTTAATGTTAGTATTAATACTGTTAATACATGTTATAATCTTCCATCTCCAAAATATTCATCTCAGATATTCAGTACCTATTCAATACGTTAGTTCAGAATCTATTACTTAGATCCTCAATAACTGAATGCATTTAAAATGTGTATAGACACATACACACATAACCCTACCTTCTACTTATCCTAATCAAAACAAAAAAAAACATTGTTAACCTTTTTCTAAATCATTACTGAGTGTTATCTAACTTAAATCTATGTACATGTCTTAGTAAATCTAAGAGAGGCTTTAAAAGTAAACATATTAAGCCATGCTTTCTTGTGTATTAACTCAAAGAAAAGCATCCTGGTTTTAGAAGTTTAAAAATAGGAAGTACTGATTTTGACATACTGTATCTAGAGAAAATTTAAAGATTATTTTTATCCCTACAAATCACATCAGAGATGGAAACTTTTGTTCTAATAGTTCTAGGTCTGGGAGAATTTTCTAAGTGGAAAACAGTGATAAAATACCTCCCAAAGCTAAGTGTAGTAATTGTCAGTTGTCTTTCCCCAGCTTCTGTCAACTGTTCCTATTGAAATGTCATCTGACCACTACG
Source organism: Aplodontia rufa (assembly GCA_004027875.1). Taxonomy (NCBI): domain Eukaryota; kingdom Metazoa; phylum Chordata; class Mammalia; order Rodentia; family Aplodontiidae; genus Aplodontia; species Aplodontia rufa. The sequence continues at coordinate 21,491 of PVKS010020813.1, forward strand.
GTGAGGTGATCTCAGAAGTAAAGCAACTACAATAAACACTTCAGTGATGAGACTGAAGATCCAGGACACATGAGAATTTAATATTTTGTCAATTTTATTTATTTAAATGAACTTGAATCTCAGAGCCACAAACTTACATAGAATAGATAACTAGAATAAGCAAATGGGGGAAAATGGATAAATGATTGATCCTGAAGGAGAGCATTAAGAGCAAATTAAAACTTTTGTTCCTGGATCCATTTGAGATTTAAGTCTTACGTATTATTCTGCTCTAAATAGTGGGAACTTCTAGTTGTAGCAATGAAAGGTTGACAAAAATAACCTTAATTTTGGGGTATGGAGGGACTAGCTCATTTTGTTTTATAACCTCAAACTTATATGGCCTTTTTACTCATTCTTCATTTTACCATTTATTAATTCTAAGCACTGTGAAACATTAGAAATACAGGTGCTCCTCAGCTTAGGAAGAGTCACATCCCAATAAATCCATCATAAATTGAAAATCCATTTAATACACCTAACCTACTGAACATCACAGCTCACCAACACAGTACACTGCAGAGGATCAACTGTTTGCCCTCTTGATGGCATGGGTGACTGGGAGCTAGGGCCTCCCTGCTGCCCCCCAACCTAATAGAGTAAGATGATACATGTCATGGTATCAAGGAAAGATCAAAATTCAAAATCTGTAATGTGGTTCTTACTGAATGTGTATCAGTTTTATACCATGGTAAAATTGAAAAATTGCAAACTGAGCTGTGGTAAGTCAGGGACCATCTATATACATAATATAAACATCTCCAAGAAGGTTGGAGCGGTGGCTCATGGTTTGGAGTGCTTGCCTGGCATACACGAGAACCTGAGTTCAAACCCCAATACCACATAAACAACTATCTGTTGGAGAAACAAAAGCCAAATGAAAAAATAAAAGTGATTCTCTCTCTCACTTGCTCTCTCCCTCTTAGAAAAAAAAAATGTCCCTAAGAGCTTACAGTCCAGTTGAGAAGACAAACAATACACAAGTGAGCAGGTACAAAGTGACAATTTTCAGGAAAGAAATGAACAGATTTTGAAGCTAAAGGATAATGGGAGAGGGACTAGAGAAGCTACTCCAAAAGGAGAGAGAGGGCTTTGAAAAGATAACATTTGAGCTTAGACCTAGAGGATAAGGAACAATAAGATGAATAGTGGGGCTGGAGCACTGGCTCAGTGGTTACGGTGATTGTCTTGCATGCACAGGGACATGAGTTTGGACCCCAGCACCATGTACACAACGAAGTGTCAGAGCAACAAGAGTCACATGAAAAACTAAATAAAATTGATTCTGTGTTCCTCTGTCTTTAAAAAAAAAAGATGAATAATGGGAGAAATGTGTCAGGCAGAAATAACATTGTATATACAACCCCAAAGAGGTGTAGCATTGGACTGCTTGAGAAACCACAAGGAAATTGGAAGTTATTTTAAATTAGGTTTAAGATTCCGGCCTGGTTAAGCATTAAAAGCCAAGTTAAAAAGGCACAAAACTCAAGATACTGCAGGATGTTGGTTCTTAAATTGTGCTATGATTTTTTTCCAGATTACTCCAGGAAGCAAGGCGGCAGCTGCCAACCTGTGTCCTGGAGATGTCATCCTGGCTATTGATGGCTTTGGTACGGAGTCCATGACTCATGCTGATGCCCAGGACAGGATTAAAGCAGCCGCACACCAGCTGTGTCTCAAAATTGACAGGTGCCCCTGAATTAATGGCGTCAAAATTTGATCTGTTTTGCAGGAGAACCTGAACCACAACTATAAATAGTTTCATCCTCCTAGTGAGAAGCACTGTCACGGGACCTAGAATCTAAGAGACTTTTTTGTGTTTCAGCCACTTTGGTCAACATTAGTCAGTCAAGCCAGCACTTGCTGATAACTCTAGGGGATTCATTTTTTAAAAAATTCTCCAGAATCTCCAAATAAAGATGCCAAATGAATTTTTTCTTCCTCTACTCACTCGGTAAATTGACCTTTAAAATACCATTGGCCATGTAAACACTGAACGGTATTACTAGTAATCCTGCTGTCCTCAATATGGTAGTGGATGGAATGGAAAGTAGAGATACTCCTAAGAGGATCTCTACACCAAACTTTGACCATGTTGGAATTGATAGATAATGTCCTGTAAGCCACTGGCTTTTTTTTTTTTTTTTTTTTTTTTTGGTACAGAACTCAGGCCAGAAGACTCTCACACGGTGTGGGAATGCATGTGCATATGAGTGTGTTAGATACTGAGTCCACTTCTGACCAAAAACAAAGAAAAAGAGCATGAACCCAGTCTCTTATCACAGCACTGATCTGAATAGGACCATAAAAAGAATGGTTGGTTGTGGTGGTTGTTTGCATGTGTTTATCCTGTTGTTATATATCCACAGTTGTTTCCGTTGGTACAGAAAGCTCAGTGAATCATCCAATCCACACTTTATGGGATGGAGTAGATTCTTCTCCTGTACAGGGATAACCTGTGCTGCTGTCAAGCACACAGTCACTTAGGAGCCATAGGTCCCAGAGAGATGCACAAGAAGGAGTGGTCAAAGCGTCATTTCTTGATGACAGCAGCAAATCTACCCAGCTCATCCGTCAGTGCCTCCTGTGGTGGCCTGGGTAGGATAAGAGGGAAGATGGGAAGATCTGGAGTTGGCCTCTTGTATTTGAATTCTTCAGTCACCTCCCTCCTCTGTGCCATTTCCCACCTGTACCTGGAAGCCAACTTTCTCCAGTAACTGCATAATGCACTTCAGGCAGTCTTGGTCAAAAAAATAAAAAGACTAATGTGGATATTTGCATGGGAAAATACCAAATAGTAGGTAAAACCAAAAAAGAAGTTCTTTGGCTTAGTCAGAGTTGCTAGTATTCTCATGGAAATAATTGGAAATGAAAGCATTCTAAAATGCTGTTCTGTTTCCAGGGCAGAAACACGCTTATGGTCTCCACAGGTATCTGAAGATGGGAAAGCTCATCCTTTCAAAATCAACTTAGAGTCAGAACCACAGGTATGAACATTAGAATAAAAGAATTTTGCATTTTATTTCCTTACAATGATGGGGATGCTTCCAAGAACAAGAAGTGGCAAACAAAATATGAAACAAGCCCTGATGAAATAGCTGTCTGTCTTTACTTCTGAGATTAATTTATATGAACATGTTTTCTCACATTAAGAAAAAAAGATCTGTCTTGGCAAACATCTTGTTAAAAGACAAGCATGTTCTCATCAGGAAGAATTTGGCTAAATCTACATAGAGTCCACTCATTTTTTTTTTCATTTCTTATAATAGATTTCCTGCCAAATGGCCATGAGGTAATCTAAGAAATTGTTAAAACAAAGAAAAATAAAAATAGGTTGTACCACTTGAAACAGGTTAGATTAGAAATCTAACAGTATTATGAAATTCAATCCTTCAAGGTCTTTGCCCAGATCTTATTTGATACCCTTCTTTAATTCTCAATTCTGGTATTGTTGAATCAAATTTACCTTATAAAAATAAGTTCTGCATTATGTTATCATGGGGATATTCTGTTCATGAGCTGAATTATAAAAGATAAAGGATTTTTCCCTTAAGGCAATTCTTACCTCGTGAGCTAAATTAATCTAATAATCTGATACTTATCTGATTATGTCTACTTTCAAAAAGTAAAAAAAAAAAATTAAATCAAGCCTTGATTGTGATCTACTGTAAAAGCTAATTAAGATCAGGGTTTCAGAATCTCCTCTTAGAGGCTCTCAAGGTTTAGAGCCACACAGATATGAATTTAATATCCCCTTGGAAACAAGATTTCCTACTACACTGGTTATTCCCAGTGTGTGATTTCCCCACATATCTAGTGGAAACCTATTTATCATTTATGCTTCAGAGATGTTCCCCTTTTAAGGTCATCAGCTCCCAAATTTGTCCTTCACATCCTCCGCTTGTCCCCATTAACCTCTGTTTAATTCTGAATAAAATACACGTAGAATAACATAAGTGCAAGTATCTCATTGGGCTTACAAAGATTTAAATATAATAATCATAGAAAGTATCAAATAAGCCAGGCCCAGTGGTGCACACCTGTAATCCCAGCAACACAGGAGGCTGAGGCAGGAGGATCGCAAGTTCAAAGCCAGCGTAGGCAACTTAGCAAGGCCCTAAGCAATTTAGTGAGATACTATCTCAAAATAAAAAATAAAGTTGGCTGTGGATGTGGCACAGTAGTTAATCACCCCTGGGCTCAATCCTGGTTAAAAAAAAAGAAAAGTGGTAGTTCTCATCAATCGTGTTAGTGAGGTATCCCTCTACTCCAGGCTATAATCAAAATCCTCTTGGCCTGACAGTGAGACAGTCAGCTGCCTACAAGAGAAGGCTTCTTACCCTCATTACTAATTATTGTATTCTAATGAGGGCTTCCTTTCTCGTTACTACTAGAGGGGAGTTGTGGGGGAGGTTCTTTCCTCATTGCTATTACATGGGTCCTTACAAATTACATTGGTTCAAAGTCTTATTTGATGTTAAAATAAAGATTCCCATGCTCAGGGAAAGAAACACCCTGTGTAACTTTTAGAGGGAATCTTTAGAGGTTGTGAGATTCTTGTCCTAACTTTTGACTAAAGGGAAGGTAGAATTTGAACTCAAACTACAAGGAGCCAGAGGAGGAGAAAAGAGTGCCCACAGGAAAGGAGCAAGACGCAGAATATTCACAAAGGCAGGAACCGTATGTCTGTCCTTTTCACCCTGGCTCTCCCAGACATAGCCCACGGTAGCCACTCAAATATTAACAAATGAAAGAAAAGAACTGGACAACCTAAAGATAAATGGACTTTTCTAACATTGGCCATGGCTAGTACAGGGAACACATTCTCAGGACCCTTCTGCCACCACCTCCAGCTGTTGAGCTGCATAGGTGATCTTGAAAGTTGAGTTGGATATTTAGGTCAGGTAAGACTTTCAGTCTTCGAGGTATGCAAGCAAATGATAAAATGGAGAGGAGAGAATACAGATTGAACATCCTTATTTGAAATGCTTGAAGCCACAAGTGTTTCAGACCTAGGATTTGTTTTATTTTAGAGTATTTGCTTATACGTTGAGATATTTTGGAGTTGTGGTCAAAGTCTAAAAATGATTCATTTTTGTTTTACATATGTTTATACCATGTAGCCAGAAGATAATTTTATGTAATATTTTTAATGTACTGAGTTTTGACTGCAACCCATCTCATGGTATTTTCCACTTGTGGCATTATCAAAAAGTTACTGATTTGGGGCATTTTAAATTCAAAGATTTTTTTAAATTAGGGATGTTCAACCTATAAATATAGTGATATAGGATCTAAAAGCAATGTGGTTCACATTGGTGTGCTAGGTGAGTTAGTGAATAGTAACAGCTCTAGGGGAAAAAAATCAGAAGAAGATAGGAAAAAAGATTGGAAGAACAAAAAATAAAGTTTTCCAGGCAAAGCTATCACTTACACATAGCCCTTTAGAGTACCACCCAAACTTACATGCTCCCTCCTACCCTCATCGATTCACCACTTACAAACAAAACAAGAGAAATGAGACTCTGGTGCTTTTTATAGAGGAAATGTAAGGTCCTTATGAAAGTATTTATGACCATTCAAATTCTTGTTACCTCTAGGATAAATTGAATGCAATTTTGCATTTCTTTGTCTATTCATAGCACACACGCAAAGCTGTACTCCGCCATTTTGCAAATTATCTTTCCACTCAAAATTTCTCTGAAAATTTTAAACCCTCTTTTATTGCCATACGATATAAGGTATGGGGCCAGCTAGAAAAATTTGACCAAAGTACCAAATCCCCATGGTTACCTCTCCCACCCTGGAACAAAGGTAATTTATCAAGTATTTATTAAGTACAAAATGCGCTTAGAACAGAAGCCTGGGTTTTGCTAACATCTATTCAGATCTAGAAGAAACCTCTTTTGCAAATCTGTGAGCATTAATTTATGACTATGATGATTCTAAGAACTAGATTTTTAAGGCTTAATACTAATTTTTAAATAATCTGCCCACCAGTCAGTCATTAGAAAATATGAATATTTATGATGCTACAAATGGAAAAAGGAAATGAGAGTTTTAAAAAGAAAGAAAAGGTGAAGATTAGGTTAAGAGCTATAGCAGCTAGTCTGATGGAGCCTTTAAAAATTCCATTAGTTTGAGTCATGACTGATTTCTTGCTGGCACCCTCTCCAAGCAGCCAGTGTGTGCACGGCTCAGAGATAAGGGCAAGTTCAGATCTCCTAATGCACCAAATGCTTGCTACTCCTTGTGAGGCTCTAATGCCAGATTTCCACATGACCAGTTCACTAAACGTGCTTCAGGACACATTCCTTACATGTAACAGCTAAATTTCAGTGCATCCCCAGCCTTCTGAAAATCCTATAGGGTAAGCTAGAAAAAAAAAATGTGGTGCTAAAGATCAAACAATGAATTTAACTTGTGGACTGAGATCAGAGAAATGCTACACTGTGGTTATTTTTTAAGTAATATGAAGCTATGCAAAAAGACCCTTTTTTAAAAACTTTTAATAAGAACTCTACAAATGGAGCGATCTTCTGGACCACCGAGGTGTGTCAGCTTGAGAAACAAATGCACATGCTTTAAAATGTCATTGTTGATAGTGAAATGCCAATGAGCAGTACAATATTCAAGCTCCTGTTTCTCAGCCCAAGTCAAACTTGTATCATAGGTATTGTGACCTGTGCTTTAGAAGAAAATATTCTTTTTCATTTTAAAATGAAAAAGTAACATCTATTCAATGAAAAAGAAAACACTATTATCTAACCATCTAAACCCAGACACAAATAATAAAATATTGTATAGGCAAAGATTTAGGCTTGGGGGACTTTTTCTTACACAGTTATAGTAATGATTGATATAAAAATTTAAAATCTAGTTTTTTCATTTTCATGCTACTACTAATTAAATTTAATTTTATACATTTAGACTTGAATCTTAGGCTAAAAGAGGACCTTAGGAGCTGTTTAGAATTGAATAGATTCCTTTCAGACAATCCTGAACAGTCTATGAGCAGGCACATATTTTTTTTCTATACAAAGCTTTCCTCTAGACTAAAGATGTGTTGTTAGTACTTCTTCAAAGTTTGCATTCTCAAATCATAACCCTTTTTTTAATGTTGGCTGATCAACTCAAAAACTGAATGTGCCTATCACAGTACAAAGATATTTTTCAGGAAGAAAAAAATGATTCTCTAAACAAGAAGAAAGCTCTCTCCATTTCCACATGAAGGACCACAGCCATGCCATTGAAGGTCTGATAATCAAGATGTACTTCCATGCGTAGTCAGTTTGTTTTCATAAAGTTCACTTTCATCTACACTATTTGGATAACTGAAAAGCAGTTCACACAAAACAAGCTTTCATGATCACCATTACCCCACATTCTTCCCTGATGAGAATGGAAAACACTTGAAGTAGGCCACTGGAGGAGAACAATACCATTTTAATGGTGACTTTGTTTTTCATTTGAGGGTGAGTGTGAGGAGGGGTGATTGTTTATAGATTTCAATGATGAAATGTGATCATTTCCTTCCTGAGGTTGATCAAATATATACTCACCTCCTATAGTTTGCTTCTTTTATTTCTCACCATTTCTATATGGGAAAAAATTGTAAGTTGTAGAGAAATAAGAGAAAAACTCTATGCATCAAACATACTGAGGCAGGTGGGTATGTCTGAAGGAGGTGGGCATATCCTGAGTCTGGGGATAATTTCTCCAAGAAAGAAACTGAAAGTGTGTTACCTTGAATTGCTGTTATTGCTGAGGTCATTTCAAGGACTCTGGAGACTCCTGTCAAGAGCTGCCCTCTCCCAGTGTCAGCGTAGCTCTGTCAGATTACTTAGCTTTATCTCTGGCAGCTCTAGAATTTCATTAATTCAAAATATGGTTCCTTTACATATGCTGCCACCATTTTAAAATAAGATTTTTAAATTGTTGATTAAGTTGAATAATTACTTTTTTAATTCCTCAAAGATAAACATTATTTGATGGTTTTGTCTGGGTAGAATTAACACAAGAGCTGGACTGTATTAACTGCTATATAAACTTTGTACAGCTATGGTCTATTACTCCTTCTTTTCCAAGAAAAGAAAGAAGGAATTAAAATGGGACAGCACAGTTCTAATTGGTTTTGTCTTCTGATTCTGTTTGACCATCAATAATGATGCAAGACTTGGACAGAAAGTTTCCTTTCCTTGCCACATCTAAAGTTCTTGTTTACCTTTGGTATATACACTTCATTGTGCTTTTGGGAAAGACTCTAGAAGCCAATAAACTAATGCTTTGCAAAGCTTAAATAAAAATGTTTGAAGTCTGTGTTAGAAATACTTCCCCTTATGATCTGACTAGAAAAGATTTTTAACAAAACTTACATTTGTGACCTTTGCAATATAAATAACCCAAACTGAAAATGGCAAAGTAAAAGGCTTCGTGCTGATTAACTTACGTGTTACTAGTTAGAAGTACCACTACAGATTATTAACGTACAAGTATTTTCATAGAGATAACATTATTTACAGTATAGTCACCATCCATGTTCATTCATTTTAAAGGCTAAGAAAAATTAAGGGCAAACATTTTTTCCCCATAAAACCATCTTACTATATTAATTATGAATTTAATTCTACTCGCCAAGATTTTTAAGGCACTTCAGGCTTTGTTAAAAAAAAAAAAGCGCTAAGTTATACAAAGTTTAAGTCATTTAGTCCTGCCTGATTTGCTCTTTAAGTAGCCTGAAAGATTTATAATTCACTAAAACTAGATTAGGCATTTATCCTTCTGTCTTCTTTCATATCAAGAAGCATTACAAAGACTTGGATCATGACTGTTCCATTACTTACATTTATTTCCAGTTCATTTTTTTCATGCCATAATAATGATTACTCATAAAACACAGCTGATCCAAGTTCATTATTAAGTCAACTAAAACAATCAGATTGTACCACTGTGTAAATGTTTGGCTACTCACATTTCCACATGTTCTATGATTCAAAGACAGAGCATTTCTAATATTATACTTGGTTATTTCAGTAATTCTGCTACCCTTAGCAGCAGCAATAATAGCAGTTACCTGGCTGACTTCTCTGCAGTAAGCCATTATTATAGAGGAAAAATTAAATGGATAAAATTATCAGTCAATTCATTTACACTGTACAATCACAGGCTGAGTTGCATTCAACTCATGCTTTCTTTTCAGCTTTAGGAAGCAAAAAGGGAGGTTTTAATTATTTTACAAAAGTATACAGCCATTGAAAACTAAAAGGTATTATTTCTACATTAGCAAATAATATAGGGGCTTTAGGTCGTTCAGACATGTTTCAAACATAGGGTTTACAATTCTGATGGATGGTCATTTTCCCCAAGCAATGAAATGGAAATCCTTTTGTGAATCGTATATACTGCTTCTAACTTACTGACTTTAGTCTTGCCAGATCTAGAGTAAATATGAAAAGTTCTTTAAACACACACATCATGAAGTCATTGCAACAACGTGGGGGGTCTATAAATGTTATTCCTACTTTCTTAAAAATTTTTAATTATTTCTTCAAAATTCAAGATTATAGACTAATACAAATTAAGCAATTTTTGTTGTATCTTTTTTAAGAGGGAGAGAGAGAGAGAAAGAATCAATTTTAATTAGTTTTTCATGTAGCTTTCGTTGCTCTGAAACTTCATTGCGTGCGTGGTTCTGGGGTTTGAACTCACGTACTCGCACTTGCCAGGCAAGCGCTGTAACCGCTGAGCCACCACTCCAGCCACATTGTAGGTATCTTTTAAAACCAGAATTTTTACCTAGATTAGTTAAAATAATTCAATATAGTTATTCATAAATGATCAGTTCCCTTCTGTCTTAAGACAGTGGGGAAGGTTTACTAAGATATTAGTAGAAGAGAAAGCGTACGCGAGTTCTTAAGAAAATATTAAGTACAATATTTTTTCCTAAGATAAAAATCTCATTTCTGACACAAATTTTCAATATTCAAATAAGTCATTACAATTTCTTAAGCGCATAGATGAAGTCAGTAGAGGACAAGACATACAATGTTTGAATTATTTAATATTTTAAACAAGGTCAGTTCCTTTTACATGGTAATATTTGGTAGGTGAATTTAGCAAGCATAAATTTCAGAGAAAATGGCATAAGATGTTTCCCTAACTCCTCCCTTAACTTTTCCATTGATCTCCTGCCAGGTGAAGAGATGCCTATGTTAACAATGTGATGCTGTTGGTTTTGCTTATTAACGGCTTGTTGTGCACTCTGTGGCCTTGTGTATTTTGTCTGCCATTGTACAGGAATTCAAACCCATTGGTACCGCCCACAACAGAAGGGCCCAGCCTTTTGTTGCAGCAGCAAACATTGATGACAAAAGACAGGTAGTGAGTGCTTCCTATAACTCACCAATTGGGCTCTATTCAACCAGCAATATCCAAGATGCGCTTCACGGACAGCTGCGGGGTCTCATTCCTAGTTCACCTCATCAGTAAGTATCAGCCGCTCTGCTCCAGCCACAGTGCTCCTGAGCATACCGGTATGGTTTCTTTCCTAAAGTCCAGCTCTTGCTGTTTCCTTTTTCAATTTTCATTTTAAAAATAAGCATCTAGAACATGGCAGGCAGTTCCTGAACGTCTAGTGAATAGATGGCTGAAAGAAGTCTCGTCTGAGTATATCGCCACCCTTCTTAATCATGTCAATATTTGGTGGTAAATAATCCTCTCTGTACAGTTGTCATTCATTTGATTTGATTTTTAAAAGTCATCTTCCACTGAGGGACCTTTGTAACCCTTTGTTTTTACAGGATGTGAACTACTTTGAACACAAGCACAATATTCGGCCCAAACCTTTCATAATCCCAGGCCGAAGCAGGTCATAAACTCTGAGATTGTGAAGTTTGAAATGCATGCTCTTTGAATTCATTCTTACTAATTACCAAGAAAGTAACTTCTAGATGTTTGGAGTGACTTTTCTCATTGCAAAGCTTATTCCAAAAGCAAAAAGAAACTTACGTAGCAGAAAACAGAGGCCAAATAACCTCATTTTTAAGAGTAAATATTGACAAGATTTCAGAGCTGTGAAATTTCATATGATCCCTAGGTGTATTTATAACTAGCATCCCTGCTGCTCTGGGGATCCCATCCAGAACACCGTGACCTTTGAGTCATGCAAACAGTCTATCCCAGGTCAGGAAAGCCCAGCCAGTGGGGACAAAAATGGAAAGGCACCCTGGGTCAGGAGTAAGGAAGCAGACAAGGCACATGTGAGAAAGCTGGGCTCCCCTGTATGCTTGAGAGACTGCTCATCCCACACCAGTATCTGCTTCTCATGGTACCTTCAAATCCCACTAACTCGAGCCTTTGCATAAAAATCAACTGGCATGAAATATAGTTTCACAAAAAGAAAAATGCTGGTAAGCTGATTTCTAATTTAACAATATGTTTCAGTTTTTCCAAGTCACTGAGCATACTTCTTAAATTTAACTATAATGATTGTGTAGGATTTTCTATGTAGTATGTTTATAATAGAATTATATTACAAGTATTACATTTGTATTAACATTATGAAATAATACATTAAATATATTAACATTTAAAAAAATCAATTGGCATTCTTAGGGATCCTTGCAAAAGGAAAGGAAGCCCCTTCTTAAGGAACTTTTCCACTTGAGTGGAAATAAGGATCAAGTTAAAGTTGAGAGGGAGAGGGTGTATTAATTCTGCAAATTAGAATAGGAGTGAGCCAGGTCAAAATTCTTATCCATCAACCAGAAAAGGGGATCATCTCTAGATGATCCTTTTCAAATATCTTCTCTAGAAACTGAACTTCAACGTAAGGAGAAAGAACGAATGCCCACTTTTGCCACATGGGGAAATCATGACTTTAGGAAGCCTGAAACCCACCACCCTGACTTCAAGTTAGCCTGGAGCAATTGATCCTACCAGTTTAGGAACATTGGATGATGACTTACATCAGGTGTCCCAAACTGGTAACCCCCAGCTGGATTCATTTCACAGGCATGTTTTGTTTAACCCTCCTGTCGTTTATTTTTTTTCTTTTAATTTAAGTGCCTTCAGATGAGACATGTATTCACTAGTTCATCAATGCCCATCACCCTTAGTGTATGCTACCTGGCCTTTCCCCCCCCCCCCCACATTGAACGTGACTGTCCCAGCCCCTGCAGACACCTGAGTTTATAACTCTTGCTGTGGGTAGCCAATCTTGATTTCCAAGTACAGACCTTTAAGTAGTCTAGAATCAGGGCCAGAAATTGTCTCAAAAAAATAAGACAGGCAGATTTGGTGCTATCAGACTGAGAAAGGAGCACAGGAGTGGAAGAGCAGGAGAAAGGTGCTAAGACGGAGACGACGCTCCAACGCACTTCCACAAGCTCAGTGTTTGTAGTCATCTTCTCTGACTGGTTCAACACTACATCCCCCGCACTTAGAAATGAGGCCGGAACAGCATAATGAATCCTCACTAAATGTGCACTGGATAAAGGAATAGAATCCTGAAAGTACCCAGTGATACTTCCTGTGTGCACAGCAGGAGGAACCTGGAGCAGTTCTCTCCCCCTCATCCTCGGGACTCTGCACCTTCCTTTTTCCACTTCTCATTGTTTATTCCCTCGTACCCATTCTGTTTTCCTCTGCTTCTTTCCTGTTTTTCTACTTCCAGTTGCTTCCCATTCCACCTTCGATAACATAACATTGTATTAAAAGTTAAAATTCTATTTTACTATTGAATAAATGTATATACAACTTCCCAAAGAAACAGTAAAATTAATACACTTTTGAGGGTAGCAAGACTAAAAGTCCACTAACTCCAGCTATAACCTCTGGAGATTTGAATAAGATGATTGGAGTAGCACATAGCCTTCTACTACTAAAGACCTATAGAAGATTTCAGTTTATTAAAAAATTCAGAGAAAGATCTGGGTATAAAATCCTTTCATATATATTTTTAAAATTTGCTTAAACATAATAAGGACAAGCCACTATAAGTTTGTTGTTTAAACGTCTCAATATAGCTCAATTTAGAAGAGGGGAGAAGTACAGGAATAAAAGAATTTATTTAAAAACAGGTGCCAATAAACACATTACAAAAATGACTACACATCTTTTTCTTCTTGTGCCATATATTTTCTCTAGCTTCTGAATTTGCTGTTCCCTCTGAAAGATTTTTCATCAAAAACTCTTTTGAGGGGAAATTATCATAGGCTACAAACCAAGCCACCACGGTACTATTAATGAACAATTTGTTTAATCCGAAGTAAATTGGACATGCTAAATTTGTACTATGTTAATCTTGCTGGAGTTAAATTCCTAGCTCTGGTTCTTTTAATTATTTCATCATAATTGAAACATCTTAAAACACTTCCAGTTGCTTCCCTATGCCATCCCATCTTGAATAACCTAACACTGTAAAAATTAAAGCCAAAGCTGAAACTAACAACGTATACGATGTATCTTTTAGCTCCAAATGTTAAAATACAATCCTTGTGAGTAATTTTTGGACAAGTTGTATCCAGAAACATGCCCCAAAAAGCACGCACGCACCCAGGAGAAATTCACCGCCTCATGATCTGAATGTGAAGTGAACTGAGTGTGTCATCAGCCTTGAAGGTGGTCTTTCCAAGACGCTAAGTCCATCTCAGGAATTTTCAGTGGTACCAGCCTACTCCTTTGGGAAAATCATGGTGACCCATGATGACAGCCACAGTGACCGGAGTCCATGAAAACTATTTGAAGAGATCTTTTAAAATTGTCCCAGAAATTTATAAAGGTCATTCTTGTTGGCTTCAGGATTATTTCCTATCCCTTTAATGAAAATAGGTCCCTAAATAGAATGACAAAGGAACAAGGAAATACAAGAAATAATCCTTGTTTAACTAAACTTATGTAAATAAACATGCCAACATACCAAAACCCAAATAACAGAGAGATTACTAATTACAAAATAAGCATATCTATAATATCCAACTGAAGATAGTTTATCCAGCATCCAGCACAAAAATAGGCATGTAGTGAAATCAGAATAGTTAAAAATGCTTGCTGAATACATTCAGTATTTTGAACCCCAAATCTCTCAAGATTTAATTCAGTATTTCAAATTCAAAACCTCCATTTCATAAGCTTCATTACACTTAGGTCAAATCAATGCAAACCTAACTGAACCACACTGCAACTGAACTTTTACTTCTCTTTTACCAGTTCAAGTCAATTTTTGGATCCAGGGTAGTGTTGAGCCTACAAAAATCAATGAACAAAGCTGTTTGACATTTTAGCGTACGATCTCACCAGGTACAGACTGAGTTTTAAACAGGTTCTCAACAGCCAGAAAGTGAAAGAGAAAGATTTTATTTTCCTGCCCAGTTTTGGCTATGTAGGTAAATGAATTGGATAGCACAAACCAAAAAATATATACACATTTTTTCCACCTTTATTAGAAGTATATTGCGATACAGGATACAGATGAGGGGGAAACATTGTCAAAACTATAGCAATCAATGTGTATAAACTTTGATAACCAGGGGTAATGCTAACGCATAGATAAGCTACTGTGGGTTTCATCTATTGCCGTTTCCCCCATAAGAACTCATGTGTTAAATGGGTATCTAGTGTAGGAATAACATCAGCTTCTGGAATGGTTCCCCCATCTTCCCCATCACCCGACTCCTATGAGTTCTTCATATACCC
>PVKS010020814.1:0-36215 GCA_004027875.1 Aplodontia rufa
TGATAGCATTAGGTCTGAGAAGCTAAATACGGCAGAGAGAAATCATAACAAATTTCTCATATCTCACAAGCCTTGGCGTCTCCACCATTGTAATAATATGCTTTGATGTTCGCTAACACGGTGGTGGTTTGTCTGGATCTCTTAACCTAGCCTTTGTGTTCCACTTACTCCATATGCACAGGTTGTATATGTATGCACTCTATGCCAAGCCCAACATTATCTCTTCACTTCTTGGAGATCTGTATTTGAAAATGGATGAGCAGACACTTATAAATGCCTAATAATGCATGTGAACTACATTTTGAATACTAGTGTTCATAATCTTCATTACTGCAGGATACCTATGAAATAAGATTTGAAATTTGATTCGAATGTCAGAATTTTTGCTAATAATGCAAATAATCTACTTTCAAAGCTGAACAGGCCATCCGTATACTTAATTCTTAGAAAAGTCAGTAAACATAATAATCAAATTACTATCAATTACCCATTCTCCAAATAGAAAAGTAAACAAAACATAATTAACAACAACAACAACAGCAACAACAATAACAACAACAACACAAGGATTTCCAGTGATACAATTAACATTACTACTTAATTTTTGTATACTGGGACTCATTACATATCAGTTGCCTTTCCTTGGAAGCATCCAGAGTCTGGACAAGTATACTTAATTATGTAAGCTAGAATTCTTAGCTGCTTGACAGGCCTCATCAGTTGGCTGTTCTTTTATTTAAGCTATTATGGACTTGGCTAAAATCTGAATGAAAGAAGAGGCAATTTCTTCTAGGAAATAATGCTTGAAACTAAAGACTTGATTTCCAATGAAAAAGATGTATATTAATAGAAATAGTTGGTCTGCTGGTTTTGCTACTGTCTAGCCATATGAGTGACTTTGGCAAGCCATTAAAGTAATGTAGGTCCTTGCTTCCTCATCTGTGACATTGAGAGGTTAGAAAGGATAATTTAGAGGTACTGTTCCTTCCTGTTATATTACAGGTGATTATTAATGAATTGATGATTGATCTATTAATTTTGTGAATGTGAAATAATTTGAATTACTTTTAAGAGGTCCATTTTTAAAAGGCTTATGCAAGTATATGTGTGCATGTGTGTATTCTCTTTTAACTTAGCAGTTAGCATCAGGACAAATTTACCTCCCAGTGGACATTAAACAGTGAATAAATATGGGGGTTCCACAGGTTTCAGTGGGTAGCATCCACAAATGCTGCAACATGTCTTGATATGTGCGTGACAGCCCTCCCAGAACAAATAATTGTCAGATCCAAAATGTCAATAGTGCTGAAACTGAGAAAATCTGCAACTAATTTTGTTCCATATTGATGGCATACTGACCCTTCAGGGTACAGAGATCCATTCAATAGTTACCATCTAAACCAAACATGATAGATTCATTTTTTGTTTTGATTTGTTTTGTTTTTCCTACAAGGAAAGGATTTCTACTTTCTGTCTCACACACAAGAATTGGAGGTCATTTATGTTTCCTCGAATGACAATTCACCTCATTATGAGATTAGCAGTCAGGATTACAGAATTAAGTCTGTGTGTTTATATTTATTATTAATATTTTCTTTGCATCCTAATGTAATGATTTTTTAACAAATGCTTCCTGGGCTGTGGGAGAAGTATATTGTTCATTCTCATGCCAGAACATTAGAAATACATGAATATGATTAATATTATGGATTGCATTTAGGTGTTCTTTATAGTCAATGAAAAACCAATAAAGTGGTTTGGTTGCCTTCACTTCTGTAATTATAGCAACTTCTAAATTTGGTCAGGACTAAATTTCTCCATTTGCATGTGAGCACATGTGTACACATATGAATAAATAAACTTGTATTTGTACGTACATATAAAAGTAATCATTTCTAAAAGTAACTTTCCTGTCTCCATGTTATCGTTAATTTGATTAGCAAGGCACTGTTCAGTGTGCAACACCCTTTATTTTTTATAGTCAGTATTCACATTCGCCAAATGTTTGACTTCTCTCAATTTCACTTTAAAAATAGCACAGCAGAATAGTACATGGAAGTCCTTTACACAATGTACCCCCAGGGCCTCACGGAGTGAACACACTCAGTGATTTTCTCACATTTTCTTTATTAATTCCATTTATTAATCCCAACATAAAGTACTGGCATTTCCAATGCTGAAAGTGTCTAAGTGAGATTCTTGCTTAAATTTTTTTAACTAAGATTCATCCTTTATATATAATTCATATGCCATGCCTGCCATGCTTAAATACCAATAAAAGTTCTTGTTCTATAAGATTTTATGTATCTCTGGAGACTGGAATTCCAACCTGACTCTAACAGTCATTATACCTGTCTGTATAGACAAATAACTCTTATACACTGTGGATCACTGTGTCTTTAAATAACCTTGTCATAGTTTTCTACTCTATTTGCTTCATAAATGGGGCATGGCAGTAAAAATCAAAGTATTCTGAAAAAATAGTAATGGCTATAAATATATAGGTGATGATGGTTGTATAATTTATATATTAGACAGTCATAAAAAAAGAGAACAGCAAAAATAAATTGACTAGGGACAAAAAAAAGCCATGGTGTCAAAGATTGTGGGTCATTTTAATTTTGGATCATGTTATTAATTATAAATGAGAATTGGAAAAATTATTTAAAAATTCATCATCCAGTTTCTGAAACTCCTATAGTATGGTCAAGTTAAATTGCATCCTTTTTTATTAAACAAACTTGACCGAATACCTACTACTTTTCACACCTTGAATTGTGTTCTGGGATCATCAAGGTGAATCAAATTGGTTCCGTATCTTAGGAATCTGCCAGTGCAGTAAAATAAGGTAATGATTACAATATTAGCCATATATAGCATAGAGTAGAGCAAACAGAAGCTCTGATAAATTCTTCCTGTTAGGGGAACTCAAGACAAGCTACACA
Source organism: Aplodontia rufa (assembly GCA_004027875.1). Lineage (NCBI taxonomy): Eukaryota > Metazoa > Chordata > Mammalia > Rodentia > Aplodontiidae > Aplodontia > Aplodontia rufa. Next base: position 2,946 of record PVKS010020814.1, read on the forward strand.
GTGGAGGAAACACTTGAGGTCATATCCATGCATCTGTCCTCATCTAGAAGAAAGGATGAATATGTTGGTACAATCCTTACTTTGAAGCACTGGTAAGCATTTTAGAAACTGTTCACAGAGGATGGACCAATCTTGCTGCCGCTAGAGTCAAAGTTTGAGAGGAAAGCCTTCTACAAATGTATGTTTGGCTGTGCATTTTCCTTTATGATTATGGAAACAAAATAATTCAGGAATTTCTTCTATTTAGAGATTGTTCTATTGAAAACAAACATTTCCTTTATGGTTTATAATAAGCAGATAACTTTTATTGTCTGGAAGAATTTTTTCTTTACCAAGAAAATATGTTTTACTGCTAAACACATACACACATACAAGTACACACTTTGGCAAAAGTACACGTGTTCTCTGTACTTCCAGGAAATACTTCAGAAATTTTAGTTACTGTTTTTTTTCTTCCCTTTTAAGTCAGTCATTAACAGGAGTGGAAATTGAACACATTTACTATGTAGCATTTTCCCTCTGTGCATACATTTAAACTATTGCACTATTTGCAAATGCATCCTTCTTATAATTACATGTTAAAATTCTTTTCCAAGTGCTTGAGTAAATTTGCCATCAATTTTTAAAGTAATTTTTCTATTTTATTATAAAAAAGAGAATGCATAAAGTTATATTTTTAACAGACAAAATTTCTTTAGAGATAATTTGAAAATGAAAAAGTAGTCTGCTGGCATAGCATAAAATATTTAAGGTGATGTCCTATTATCAAGAATGTGTGTTGGATTTTGAATCTCAGCCTACTTCTATGGGAAGGTGTTTAAGAGCTGAACTCTGGAGGTAGATGGACCTACGTTTGAATTCCTGCTGTCTGTGATTATATGAGATTTGTGACATTGCTTACCTTCTTACATCTACATTATGAGCTTCAATATCGAGCAACTAACAGAAATAGCTATAAAAATATTGTTGAATCAACCAATAAGAGAATGTATGCACACACACATGTACTTTGAGTGGCTGGAAAATAAGAAGTACTCAACTGGTGTTAACTAATTGTCTTAGTGTTTCACTACTTGTTTACGGATGAAGCAGAAGGAATAAATTGTGCAGATGTGGCATTTTTTCTTTAATATGCACAGATGACACTTGTTTGAAATAAATACTCAGGATATCCTTGTAGGAAAGGCTATGTTGAAATAAAGACTAATTGTCTGTATTTGAAAAAGCAGAGCTAAATCTTTGTTTATGTGGCTTTCTTGCTCCAAAAGCAACTACTCTTCTTTATTTACCTGATAGACAGTGATTCAGTTTTCATAATTCTGATTAGGTTCATTTTCTTGATTATCTCCTTTAAACCTCTCATCTTCCTGCAGCTTCCTTCCATCACCAGTTTTACAGAGTTGACCTTTCCTCCCTTGAATCTACACTCACTAAACCTCTAGTGTCTGTCTGGCATAAATAGATGGCAGTTCTTAAATGGAGGTTTAATTATAAAAATATACTCTTTTAATGGATTGTGAGCCTTTGAAGGTTTTGTTTTTATATCTTCAGAGCCTAATGCATTATGGGAATGTCATACAAATTTGATGTGCATGTGAAGGTGTATGGGATGCTCCCTGTGGCCTGAGAGATGGGCGGAAGGTGTCTGCTGCAGCATATCAGGTTTCTTTGGGTTAGGATAATGGCCTCTCACTGCTACATTATTGAATTGCTTTTTCAGTTACAATATACTATAAGAAAAGAAGTTTTGATCACCGATTCTGAGCCAGCTGTCTATTCTGCAGTCTGGAGGAAACCAGTGGTGTACGTTGATATGAGTAAACTGGAGTGAAACACTCTTCTGAAGGAAGTGCATTGGCCTTTCTGAGGATGGATCCATGATTACAGTTTTAATACTGTGGAAAACAATCCAGGACCATGTGTCTGACAGGGCTGGAAAGGGAATGCATTGTGTTTGTGGCTGCATTCACTGAAGGACATTAAATGCTGTGGCATTTACTTAGTCTGTAGGAAAGGAATTACAGGGTTAGCTAGGCAAAGAAAGTAATTTGCTCTGTGAAATCCTTAGGAGTTCAGAGGAATTTTGAAACTGATAAATGGGTGGCAAAACCTAAGGACAGGTTGATAAACGACAAATATGTAAACCTGATTGATTTTGTCTTTGAAAATTGTGTCACACTGAGCATTAATAAGCTCATAGTGGTTTGGTCTAATCTAGTTCCCATTTTATTTCTTCACTATTTACGCCCTGACCAACAAGTCTTCAATCATCATCCTCACTTTTGTAGTAATCTTTCCAATGCCTACACTGATCTAGTATGTTTTGACATTTAATTTCTTGATATAGCCCACACTGATTATGGTTAATATACTTTATAATTTAATTCTCATTACTTTCCTTTTTTATGCATGAAATCCATTCCTATTCTTTGATCCATTCCCCAGTTTTTCTATCATTTCATCTCTTTGCTAAAACCTCAAGAAGGGAGCCAATCTTACTATTGAAATCCTCATTAATTTTCAAATCATGATGCAGATCATCTGCCCCAATGGTTTCCAAATCCCACTAACCATTAGGAGCATTTAAACATACATATTCTAAAGCTATATCCATGGGGCGTAGATGTTGATAGGTCTAATTTCATGTCCAGGAATGTCATACTTCAAAAAGTAGCACCTCTAGTGCTTTTGATGGTCAGCCAGCTTGGAAGTCTGGAAATACACACAGTATTTATTATGTAGTTACCAAGAAGTTTTCATTATCTAACATAGGTTGGTATGTGTTGCCCAATTATCTCATATTTATTGATGATTTTTTTTTATAAAGAGAGAGGGACAGTGAGAGAAACAGAGAAAGAGAGAAACAACTTTATTTAGTTTTTCACATGGCCTTAGTTGCTCCAACACTCAGTTGTGTACGTGGTGCTGGGGTTTGAACCCGGGTCCTCATGCTTGCCAGGGAAGCGCCGAAACCGCTGAGCCAGCGCTCCAGCTATTGATGATTTTTTAAAGATTTGCTGGACACCTTAAGTAATAAAAGTAAAATACATTATATGTATGTATATATTAAAATGTGTATTTTAATATAACATTACCACATAATAATATGCATTAGTATACGATGCATCACAATGATGTGTATTAGTGTACTATATATCATATTTTCATTCCACATATACAATATATGTGTTCTTATTATATAGTAGGTAATAATTCATTTTAAATAGACCTAATTTTAAGGAAGTAATTCTACTTATCTTCACTGTTCATCTATTAAGTGAAAAGAAGAGTACAATTTTAGCTCAGAGGATAAGGCAACTGTTTAAAGACTGGTGTTTTGGGGTGGAGTAAATAAGAGGAAAGCAGTCTCACTGACAGTGAGTTGGATCAACTAAAGAAGTAAAGTCCACTGATGGAAGAGTCCTCAAATTTCCATTTCAAGCAGCAAATCTGACTGGGTTACCATCCTGATACAAACCATACAAAAATGTTGGAATGTGTACATATACAAATAAAAACACACAGACACAATTGGTCCTCAGTTTTTGCTTTTGAAATGAAAGAATTCCATTATCATGGTATAGTTAAATACCATCTTCCAACATGTTTCAAGTTCAGTTACCATTGTACATAAGCTCTGGATAATTTGCATGAAAATACATGTTCAGTCCACAAACAACCGTGGAAATAAAAGATCAGCATCATGGTCAGTGACCCATCATGCCACTTTTTTCTGACTGTGATTGGTTACTGTGTGTGCTTCTGTTACGCAGTTCATATACAGTCTGCAAAGTATGCAGTTGTATTTTTCTGTGTCTCAAGTTGATGAACACATGGCATTTTATAAACATGGATGTTTGGAAGAAGAAATGGGTCCTCAGTGTTAAAAGTGCAGCAAATAAGTGAAAAGGGATAATGCTGGAAGTGAAATTACAGCAGGGAATGTTACTGTGACTTGGAAATGCTGCCCTGCTGTCATTCAAGAGACTTTAGCTGTAAGGCAGAAGAACCTAGTGAAGGTAAACACTAGACTGTTTATTTAGGTCAGGATGCCATATCAAATGCCATGGAGTAGTGACGTAAAGAACGGACATTTATTTCTCTGAGTACTGGGGGCTGGAAATCCAAGGTCAAATGTTCCAGCAAATTTAGTTCCTAATGAGGACTCTCTTCCTAGCTTCAAGATGGCCACTATTTCACTCTATCCTCACATGGAAAAGAAACATGAGAAGTGTGCAATCTCTCCAGTCTCTTCTTAGAAAGATGTTAATCACATCAGGACACCCCCCACTTCATTATCTTATCTAAACCGACTTGCATTTGTTTCAAAGATCTCCTCTCCAAATATCATCACATTGCAGGTGAAGGCTGTCACATATGAATTTTTCAATTTTTCATAATCCTTCATTGCAGAACATCAACATAAATGAAGATGCTTGTTTTCAAAGGATGAAGGTGTCCGGAAGAAGTGGCATGGCCTAGGAAACTTAACACTGAAGGAACTCTCAGACATATTTTGTGACAAAGCACACAAGTCAAAATGTTGGAACTAGATTTAAATTTAGAAACGAGTATGACTAAGGAACAGAAAATATACTGACTGCATATCATTAAATCATATATGATGCGGGAAGAAAAAGAAAAAAGGCAAGCATTGTCAAATGTTCTTGGTAAATTCTTTAGCAAAGCAAAAATTTCTCAATGTTTCTAATGTTTTAAATTACATTAGTTTTCATTTTTATCATAATTTACAACTAAAATTTGTATGTATTGTTTTGAAAATTTTATTTTCAGAAGTCATGATATAATCATACTTTTGCTAATTGATTTGTTATTGCTTTACACAATTTTGGATTGCACAGCATTTTTAAAGTCCCACAATTTATATTGTGAGTTTAGCTTGTATACTCTTCAGAAGCATGACTGAATTTGCAAAGAAGCTTAGGAATGTTTTTAGACCATGAGCAAAACACAGTGCCAAATTATGTACAGATCTCTAACATTGAATTTGTATGGGCAAAGACATTTTAGACACGTGGAAAAATTAGAAAAGTATAGCATAATTGTGGCTTCAGCCAAGAGAACACTGGTATGTAGAGTTGCTGAAATCAGAGACAAAGTGTTGTTAAAAGGCATGAAATTCTGAGATTTCTTCTATCCAGGAGATTATTTTGATATTTCTAAATCAAAGCCATGAGGTCAGATACTATTAATAGTGGTGATATCATTTCTTGATCTTTTGAAACAATTCCAGTAATAGTGGAAACTTGAAGTCTAAAACAATGGAAAGTATTTTTCAGAGATATTAATAAAAACTCAGTTGCAAAGCAAAATAAATCTGTTGGATGTGGAATTGTGATAGAAATTTATACTCATTAAGAAATGGCATTCATCATAGAGGGGCTTTTTCTTTATCTTGCCATGTCATAACTACCCACATTATTTATTAATGAAAATTATATTTAATGGTTTAATATGTATTACATATTCATGTTTGCACACAATAGACCAATATGATTTGGCTAATATCATTTTCCAGCAGAGTGACCTGTAGCATGAATTCCATTCCTATCCTTGTGTTCAATATCACGTTTAAACCAAGTGTAATGGATATAATTGATAGTGTTTGGCTTAAATTTCTATATATAAATAAAGCTATGAATATTTTGGGCTTGAATGTTATCAGTTTTAATTTTAAGAAAAGAAAATGGCTAAATTGCCAATTGATTTATTTTTATCTAAAAGTCTCTAGTATTGAGTATAACTTACGAAAGTGCTGTATGAAAATGCTTAAGTGGCATAATTTAAAGATAAAACATTGAAGTAAGGGTTGGGGTATAGAACTCAATTACTAAACCCCTCATTTTAGATAATTGATGAATTTTTGCCATATTCATGAGAGCTGAAATATTAGCCATAGTCAAAGAGTTAAATACCATTTATTGAGGCCCATTTGATATGGAATTGATATTTGGTTGTTGCAGGGGATGATTACTGAAAAACAACACCAACGAATGATAGAAAAGACAAGAACAAATAGTTGTAAGTTTCAAAAATATGGAAAGCTACCTGTGCAGTTTTAAGTTTGTTCTAGTTATGAAACTTACTTCAGTTTATTTACACCATTGTGTTTTAAAGTGGGCATTGGGATCTATGTGAAGTATTTCAAATAAAGTCATATTCATTTCAATTAATAATATTTCACCTACATAACAATAATTTTACCAATAGTAAATTTAAAAAATTTACAAAATATAACATATAATATTTCTTTATACAAATCTCATTGATGATCAAACACTTGATTGCATGACTTTAAATCAGAATATCATTTGTTGTATTCCAGAAGTTTTGGACCCATAGGAGATCTCTAATGTCTTATGGTCACCTATATGATTTCTTGGAAAATATATTTGAATTGACCCAAGCTGTTGGACTAATAGAGTGCTGACATTCCCCATTATCACTAAGAAGATTGCTTGTAAATTATCTTCTGTAGTGCATAGATCAAACAGCAGCATAAATCCTTTGCTTTTGCAGTGTAACTCCTTTAAAAGTGCAAGCTACTCCTTGTTTGTGACCTTTTAGTTTCCAACTTTAGAGAAAAAATTGTTGATTTAAACATTTTATATGAAGAAGTAAAATTGTGATCCAGTGTTCTACCCAACTTGGTCTCATGCCCAGCTACATCTATAGCTATTACTTTTTTATAATACAGTATTTATGGCTAAAGCTGCTAAAGAGAGCTCTCAGCTCTCCCCTGGAGATTCAAAGAGCAACATAGAATTAAAAAAAAAAAAAAAAGGAGTCCATGGGGTCAGAGTAGAATGAAAGTGATTAAAAGAGGAAGTTGGTCAGTACACCAACAACAAGGAAACTGTTGAAGTGAAGTGTATGGGTAGGTGATATGAGTGGAATCTACAGAGCACAGCAGTCTTTATCCCCCATGTGTTTAGGTTGATGATCACAGCTTGCTACCATATAAGTTATTTATGACTAAAGAAGTCTCATATAGATGTCTACGTGATGCTTTTCAAATTGGAAAATCATGCTGGATAGGAAAACAGGTGGCAACTTAAATATTCATATCCCTTTGTCCCTTTACCTTAATCATGTAGTAAACAACAGCTTGTACTTCAGCATGTGAAATCATATTAAGAACGTGACTAAAACATTTAAGTTTATTCATTAGGAAATATGTGTGAATGTTTAAGGGGATAAATGACTCTCTCAGTGGTATAAAAATTGTCAACAACAAAAAAAAGATCCACCATTTTTGTTGTGTCCAAGTGTTCATTCCAAAGTAATATGTTTTATGATGTTTCATTTTATTACATGTATTTAATGCACCATATATCTATAAATATCTGACACCCAAGCATTTCAAGAGCAATGGTTGTATTTGTTTTATTGTATATATTAAAAATAATAGTAGATATTTTATATGACTAGAAGTTCAAGCTGAAAAGAAGAGGAGAGATAAGTCTATTGTGTGGATGTAATATCAAATTGAACAATTAAACTGCAAGTAAAAATTCTGAGAATTACAAGAATAAGCACATGAAAAGATGCTAAATATCACTATCATTAGGGAAATGTAAATTAAAAGCACAAGGAGATATTATTTCAAACCTATTAGGATAGCAATTATCCAAATTGGCATTAGGATTAAAAAAAAGGAAATGTTGGCAAGGATGAGGAAAAATTAAAAGCTTTCTGCACTGCTGTTTAATATAGCTAATTTTCAAGAAGTGATGCTTCCTCCAAAAATTAAACAGGTTTATCATATGATATAAAAATTCAGTTACTTGACTTATACCCAGATGAACTGAAAGCAAGGATCTGAATAGCAGTTTTATTCACAGTAGTGAAAAGTAGACACAGCCCATATGTCTGAATGGAGAAATGGAAAAATAAAATGTACTAAGCATATATGCATGTGGAATATTACTCAAAAAGGAATCTGATACATGCCACAGCATGGAGTCTTGAAAACATTTTCTTGTGTGAAATAACCCAGTCATAATTCTACTGATATTGGATACTTAAAATAATCAAACATAAGACAGACAGAAAGTAGAATAATGGTTACTAGTCTTGAGATGAAGAAATAATATAAAATTATTGTTTAATGAGACAGTTTCTGTTTATTTTTAAATTAGTGGATTCTTTGGATCAACCTTTTGTTTTTTTCGTTAGCATCATGCCCATTATTATTTTATAATAAACTATCTGCCTTGCATCAATTTGTCAGGAAGATAGACTGAAGGGGGCTGCATAAATATGTACATTGCCATATATTATATGAAAAGTTAGCTTACATGACAAAAATTTTTCCTAAGAAAAATATATTTCTTCTAATAAAATAATAAGGAATATTGGATGAATATTGCTTTTCTCATATTAATTTTCATATGGTTTAGTGTTATATTCAACTTTATGAACCATTAGAGCTTTATTTCATTTTTATTTATTTTTTTAAAGACAGAGGGACAGTGAGAGAGAAAGAAAGACAGAGAAACAATTGTTTATTTAGTTTTTCATGTGGCTTTTGCTGCTCCAAGACTTTGTTGCATATATGTTGCTGGGGTTTAAATTTGCATACTCGTGCTTGCCGAGCAAGCGCCGTAATGGCTGAGCCACCACTCCAGCCCAAGAGCTATATTTTATTTATTTGATTCTCCCCTTCCTTTTTCTAAATATTATTCTCTCCTTTTTTTTTGTCTCCATTTTTCTTCCTAAGAAATAGATTGCCAAAGGGGAGATAATAGGTCAAGATGCCATTTATTTCATGCTTCAGATGATTACTGAGAGATTACTTGTTTTAAAGTGAACACAATCTAAAGATCAATTTACAAAACACATTCTGTCTCTTTCAAATCTAGAGTAGCTCTCCTGAAACTGTATTAAAATCTGTTATCACAGACATTCTTTTCCGCAGAGGGTTTCACTCCTGAAAGAAATATAAGAGGTAAAAATGGAGCACTTTGCACTTGCCAACATTATCAGTGTTTTGCTCATCATGTCTTTGATGAGAGACAAGTTGCTTTTAACAGTTCTGTGTACCATACAGCTTTAGTTTTATCGGAGTCTATGTAAGGAAAGAAGTGGATGAATGAAATAAAGGAAAAAGAGGCTCAAAAAGAGGTTGGTTTGGGAGAAACCTGTGGAGGAGGCCCAGTGAAGACTGGGACCCTTGAGTCTGCTTGCAGAGGAATGGTAGAAATAGAGCATCTGAAGGAAAAGAGAATTACAGTGTTGCTAGGGAGTTGTCAGGGAGGGATCCTTTCTTATGGTAATGGAGTGTTTAGAGTTTCTTTGCATGATAGTAGAGTATTGTAGGTGAGTACTAAGGGATAGGTGGGTCAGGGATTTAGGGATAGGTGAATCTTGTTATAAGATGGAGGAAATGTTTCAAAATGGCATTGCTTGAGGCAGGTTCTACTTGTAGGGTTAGAAACTAGAAACAGTAGTGTCTGGTAAGAAAGAAGTCCTATAATAACGATTGAGGCTATTGGTCTGGATCGTAGAATATTTTTCTTGCTCACTTGTATGTGTGTGTATGTACGTCTGATTTTTTGTTGTTGGTGGTGGTGGTGGTGGCTGGTTAGTTGGTTGGTTGGTTGGTTGGTTGGTGGTACTAGGGGATTAAGGGTAGAACCCAGGACCTCTCACCTAATAGCAAGCACTCTGCCACTGATCTAAATCCCTAGCCTTCCTTTGTCTGGTTTTTGAAGTTTGTCTTTATTATTTGAAATTCATGCTAATAAACAGGCTTTTAGAAATTTAACACTAGATTCTAAGAAATCCTTTATTTGATTTGGAAAGGCTAAGCTATGAGACAGACACATTATTTTCATTTATTTCAATCCTATGTATACATCTTGTTAGGTGAATTCTTAAAAGGCTAAAACAATTTGATCCCAGTTTTGTTGATGCTCTCAACCTTAAAGGTGGAAGATATAAAATGGAAGAAAATGTCCTCCTTGATCTTGTATCTATTAACACTAGAAACTATAGTTAACAAATGGAAAAAATAATGGTAAGAACCACAAAGTCATCTTAAATCAGTGCAACTACACTAGGAAGACAATGGGACCCAAGTCCTTCGCCTGTCTTCCAGGAACTAACCATAACTTTAAGGTTTTTCTTTATAGAAAAGGAAATGAGGGCAAGGGTTGGGGATTTGTATAGTTGGAGGCTTTTCACAACTGCCAAAGCAGGTGATTTTGATCAGATGTAGTCTGGCCTCCTTATCTCAGGACTGGACACACTAGGCCTTTTCCAGTTAAAGTTGCTGTTGCCTGGTGGGGTGGTTAGCTTTGACTGCTCCAAGTATGTTTTATCCATCAGAACTTGGAATCCAAGGTGACTCAGAGCGAAGAACATGGATGCAAAATGCAGGCAGAGATGCCAAGTTTTTAATCCTGCTATTAGCTACTCATCACACATTTGCAGGCAAAAGTAAAGAGTCTAAGTCCTTATTAAAATTTGATGAATCTTGAACTTACAGAGTTCATTTTAACATGGATTAAATTGAAGTATCAGTTGTTAAGTACATGAAGCATAATTAAGAAAGTAAAAGACATAATTTTCACTTTGTTTTGTTTTAATAATGTTAAACTGACACTCTTGAGACAGGGTTGTGTCTTGAGCAGGGCGTATTGAGCCATTACAAAGGCTAGACAAAAAAGGACCATGTCCTAGAACAAGTTATGCAACTGCTAGCATCACGGATAGACATCAGTGGCAAATGTCCACTAGAATTCGGAGCCAAGAGTGTTTCTATAACAAACTTTTGGGAAATAATTTGTAAATTGTTTACATTGATAAATAATTTATAATGGCCATAAATAAGCAGTAAGCAGGGCAGGAAAACCAACTGGGAAGAGATTTGAGAACACTTCATGAGGAGAATACATATGTTCTGGATTGGTTGGAGTTAGTAGACAAGAAAGTGTATATATAAACAGAAGGTAATGGCACCTGGGGTAGTTTGTCAAGCTTCTTAAATCCATTCAGGAATGTTGGAATAGCCTTTGTTAGTGTCAGCTCCACAGGTTATCTTCCATAATATGATTTCCTTTGTCTCTTGTCACCTTTACCCACCAGCCTTTGTAATTAAATTTAGGATACCTCAGCAAAGTGTTCTCATTATGTTGTAGTAGAACTTTTTGTAGATCACTGATTCTCTTGGAGCTGGGTACAACTGTTCACGCCTGTAATTCTAACTACTCTATTCAGAAAACTGAGGCAGAAGAATCACAAGTTTGAGATTAGCCTGGACAATTTAGTGAGACTCTGTCTCAAAATTAAAAAAGAAAAAAACCAAAAACTAAAAAAGGGGAAAAATAAATAAAGAAAGGTGATATAGCATAATGGGAAAGTGTTCCTTGCCATGGCTTCAATCATGAGTGCTAAATAAATAAATAAGGGGAATTTGTTTCTTTCCATGGAATTTTGAGTGTTTTTTTCTGTAATTATTGTAGTTCACAAGTGTTTCCTAATCCATGATTTTAACGGATTATAAAGTGAAAAGTTGTAGTTTCTCAGTCTCTGAACCAAATTCTGAAGTGTTTTAGTTTTCTTCATTTTAGACCATAGGAAGACCTACTTGTGAACGGATGATTAGAAGCCAAGTAGATAAAGACAGTTTTGATTTAAAAGCAGAGATAACAGCAAGTGTGGTGTAATGCATTTTGGTAGGTTCATAAACATAAGAACACTTTGCAAAGTGGCTAATACAGAGGGAACTTCCATTCTGCCCTCTGAGATCCTGTATATGAGCCTGTGAAACAAATTGAAAATAGACACTTTAACAGGAAAAAAAATATGCATGAGGGGATGGAATTTAGAAGCTTTTATATCCTCTCCATAGAGGTCAGGGAAGTGGATGATACAGACAATTTTTGAGGAATGATAAATGATGTTTAGGGGAGATGAATGGGCTTGAATTATAGACATGAGCCTAAGACAAAGTCCATCTGGGCTCTGGGTGTGGGTGGTGTCCACTCCAATCCTCTTCTGAGAGTTAGTCTTCCTGGTTTGATGAGATTATAGGCAGGAAGCTCCAAACAATTGGATCTCTATAGGAAACACTTTCCTTAGTCAGACAAAGACACTTAGAGAACATTTTACAATATTAGCTGACTGGTAAAAATCAGTGAAGATCAATGATATTTTTGATGTTGTTCTTTCTAATTATTCTCATTATTATTATTTTATTATTATTAGAGTTTTATAATTTTACATTTTAGTTTTATTCATCCTGAGAAACTCATATAAGCATGAAAATCAATTTCAGTTCATAATTCCCACTTTTCCTTCCCCTCTTCCATTCTCCTTCCTCTACTTTGTTAGATTTCGTTTTGCTCCTCTATTGATTTGTATTTTATTGGTTCTTTATTTTTGTTTATTGAGAGAAAGAGGGACAGCGTGAGACAGGAAAAAAGAAACAATTTTATTTAGTTTTTCATGTGGCTATCATTGCTCCGACATTTGGTTGTGCATGTGGTGCTGGGATTCGAACACACATCCTTGTGCATGCCAGGCAAGTGTGGTAACCACTGAGCAACTGATCCAGCTGCTTTTATTGGTTCTTGATATTATCTTACCCTTCCTCCTTTTCTTTATTTTACTCTAGCTTCTGCATATGAGAGAAAATCTTTGACCTTTGAGTTTCTAAGTTTGACTAATTTCATTAAACATGATCATTCCATTTCCATCCAGTTACTGGAAAATATCATCATTTCATTCTTTTTAATGGTTGAGAAGAATACACATACACACCACGATTTCTGAATCCATTACTGGTGGACTTTTGGGTTGATTCCATACTTCAGCTATTGTGAATTATGCTGCTCTTATGAATAGTGATGTGACTAAGTCCTCCTAGTATGCTCATTTTTGACCTTTTGGGAAAATACCAGGGAATGGGTCATATGGTATTCCATCCTAGTTGGGTCATATGGTGGTTCCATCCTAGTTTTTTGAGGCATCTCCATACTGCTTTCCAGAGTGTCCAACAATGGACAAGTATACCATTTCCCCCATACCTTGCCAGCATTTATTGTTCATATTCTTGATCATTGAGATTCTGACTAGAGTGAGATGAAATTTTAGTGTAGTTTTGATTTGCATTTCCCAGATTGCTGAAGATGTTGAATATTTGTTTTCATATATTTATTGGCCATTTGTATTTCATTGGTATTTTTTTTGACCAACAGCAGATGCTTGAGCAGGATGACGATGATACAGTTAGATACTAAATAGTGATTAATATGATGATAATGGTGATGATAGTGATAGAGCTAATAAATACTTGGAACAAGTATTAATAACTTAAGTGTTAATAAATAATTGAAATAAGCTTCAGACATCTATGTTTCAAAGGGCAGAGAGGTCTACATGGTATCGCAACTGATATGCCATCTAAGTTCCTGACAAAATAAAGGCATCCAACCTGTGTGGGGAAACTGAGAACAGGTCCCCTAAAGTAAGTCACATCCCTGGCTACTGGAAAGACAATGTGTGGAGCCCTAGAACATGTGTAGTAAAAGAAGTGGCAGGCTTGAAAGATTATGTTCTAGGGAAGTAAGCACTTTAAAAAGTAAAGCTGTCCCTTAGAAGCTTAAATAGGGAAAGAAAACATTAGCTAACAATAGGGTCCTTCTTGAATAAAATGCCATCAAATGAGAAGATGTCAACTAAAAATAGGGTATATATGAACTAATGTTCATAGCCTGGTGGTAGATCATTTCCTTAGCATTTATGGATCTCTGGGTTTGATCCTCGACAACACACACACACATACAAACACACACACATGTGCATGCATGCAAAAAAGTAAAAAAGAAAAGAAAAGCAAAATAAAAAGACCAATGGCAAAATAACACCACTGTATGACAAAAAGATAATAATAAGAGAAGACTACCTGCATTGTGAAAACTGCACAGCTATGTGCACAGTAGCAAGAGAAATGTGTACCCTTAAGAAATCAGGATACTTATACCTCAAGTATTGTGGGCTCTTTCTAGAACAAAAATAATTGAGGACATATAATCCTGATCCTAAAATAGAATCCAACATTCACAAAGCTTATTGTATGAAGAAAAATATCACCTACTGTTCAAACACTTAAGTTAGGAAATCCTAACCATTAAAAGTAACCCAGCAGTCACAAAAAATTATGGCATGGAGACAAAGCACTTAATAAAAATTTCAATTTTTATATTGATTTGGAAGTGTTCATGATAATGTGTGGGTAAATTTAAAAAAAAAACTGGCTCCATTTGATTCAGAGTTCATCTAAACTAAAAGACCATCCAGGTACCTTCTCAGGCTTCCCCCAGCACTCTCCTCATAGATAATATCACTTCTTGAGATTTTACTATAAAATTTTATTAGTTTATTTTCAGTGCCTACCACTACAATATAAAGACCATGTGGTTGATGAGTTTTGTTTTAGTTTATCTGTGAAACTTAAAATAGTGCTTGACAAATAAAAAGTGCTCAGTAAATATTTGTTGAATGAATGAGTGAATTTTCATTATATAATTTAAGGAAATTTCCATATAAAATAAAAATGAATGGTGAAGTCTTCAGGAAATGAAACCATAATTTGAGATGGTGTAATTCTTCTACTTGTTAAATTTAACTTATAAAAATATTGTGATTTTTTTTTACATAATAAAATTATTTTCTAAATCACTCCACTAATACATTTTGGAGAACATTCAGCTCAAGATGTATTGGGAAAAAGCTGTAAGATCATGCTAATAGATCATTAATTTTAATATTGGAAATTTAATAAAACAGTAAGATCATTGATGTTGCTTTTCATTAGGAAAACTTATCAAAACAACATATGCTGAGAAGATAAACAAGACCCACAGGCATGAAGTGTACTTGATCTTGGTAGTTGAGGAATTCTGTTAGCACCATGGGGTGTGGAAACAACAGTGTTCTAGTTGGCACTTTCTCTATGTTTCTTCTTTGATGCTGAACCAGAACTTCCAGAGCATTGCATAAATGAGAATGTTTATCTTCATTTTCTCTGTAAGTTAGCATCAAGATATTGCTATCCCTGCATATGTCTGACACATGAATGTTTAACACAGTGAAACATCAATAACTTTATTGCATTAGGTATTTCATTTGCGGTCCTTACAAGGAATATATCTAAGCCTGCCTCCTAAATTCTTGTTGAATGTGTATCAAGAAAAGGCATCCTTTGGAGAGTTGATAGAGAATTTGATTGTCACTTAGCATTAAGCTCCATACCAAACTAATATGGATTGCAAAATTGTTCCCACTCTGCCACAGGAGTATAGACCATACAGTCTCCATCAGATGCTCAGTGCCTGTGAAAAAGCAATTTGTGAAAGTAAATGTTGAGGCAGTCACAGAAGTTACACGAAAATTAGTCTGTATTATAATCATAAGTACATATGGTAAAATACATGATAAATTCAGGGCCCTTTAGGCTGAAATTGCCTTCATTACTCAGGCAGAAATAAAACAAATCTCAGAAGTGTGAATTTTTTCCCCAAATCTCAAGGATTATTCATTAGCAGAACAAAGGCATAAATTGAAGCCTCATAAGTCCCAATCCTCTGATACTTCCTAATATGTGACACTAATTTACAAAATCATTTAGATGTGAACTGAATAAATTCAAGATTTACTTTAATATAAAATTTTGATTTGAATCAAAAAAGAACATATAAGAATATATAAGAAAGAAAGATATGAGATAATACTTATAATGTAATAAAAAGCAAAATTTTAAAATAAGATTGCAAGGCCAGGGTTTATTAAAAATCTTGCTTTTGTCACCTTTATTAATATGTTATTGGAAATACCAAGGCAGGCATAGAGAAT
The DNA here is from genome assembly GCA_004027875.1 of Aplodontia rufa. Lineage (NCBI taxonomy): Eukaryota > Metazoa > Chordata > Mammalia > Rodentia > Aplodontiidae > Aplodontia > Aplodontia rufa. The sequence goes on from PVKS010020814.1 coordinate 18,828, forward strand.
GTAAGATACGACATAAAATGTACCTGTTCTTCTTCATAGCACTGAATGCTGCTTGTTCTGTAGAGTGTCTACTAGCTAGGAAAGAATGGTAAGCCGCTTATTATGTCTTCTAATGATCATTTCATTATGCTGACTTCTGAAAATACAATCACTTTTAAGTTAGTTATTTATGTCTGCATTTATTAAACATGCATCTGTGTAATTTTAGATTTTGTTTCCGTAACATTCAAAGTAGGATATATAAAGTACTAACATAAAGCTCTCTAGTTTGTTAATTGTTGTTTCTCATTTAATATAAAATCCTGAACGATAGGACACACTATTTTATGGTCATCTTACTCATGAAGAATCTGAGGCTCATGGATTGTTTGACACATTATTAAATAAAAAAAAAATATAGGGCAGAAATTTCTGACTCAAAATTTGATGGATTTTATTTATTTGTGCTTTTTCCTTTCATTGTATGCCTAACAGCATCTATTCACAGTAACTAGTATTATTTAAAAGCCTATTATATATATATTTTTTAAAGAAGGGACAGTGAGAGAGAGAGAGACAGAGAGAATCAATCTTTATTTAGTTTTTCACATGGTTTTCATTGCTTTGATACTTTGTTGTGTATGTGGTGCTGGGGCTTGAACTAGCGAACTTGGGCATGCCAGGCAAGCACCGTAACAGCTGAGCCACCGCTCCAGCCCCCTACTGTATTTTTTAATTGAATTTTCCTAAACAGTGTGTGTAATGGGCTGGGGATGTAGCTCAGTAGGAGAGTATGGGCCTGTCCTGTTCAAGGTTTGATCCTCCAGTACTACAAAAGCAAATAAGCATTTGTGAAAAAATAATATAATGATAAAGTATTTCATTATCAAAGATGAATAATCAAAACTACATGTGAGAACTTAAAAAGATAAAGTTTAAGTGTATGTGTAGATTCTTTTTTTTTTTTGAAAGAAAAGTGCATACATTTATTTAATACAAGTTTTATAAGACAAGGAAGCCTACAGAAATGAAGATCCAGAGAAACAGGGAAACCTGTATATCTTTATGAAAGTTTTTTTTTATTAGATGGATATAGAGATACAATTGAAGGGGAAACATTATCAAACATTCAAGAACCAATGTTTATATACTTAGTTATCCAGAGCTAATGCCATATCATGGATCCCAGCTTGGGTTCTCCATATTGCTATTTCCCCCAGAAGAACTCCTGAGTTAAATGCATATCTCATGGAGGACAGAGATCTCCTTCTGAGATGATCCCCCCATATTCCCACCCTCTAGTCTCCTAGGTGTTCTTCCTGCACCCTCCCCCACTAGTTTATTCTTTTAAGAACTTTGAAAGAAGGTTCTTAATACAACTTCAAAACTTTCAATGAATATATTAAATCAGTATCCTTATCAGTCTGCCAAGTTTTATGGATAAAAATAAAACCTTTGAAAGCATCTTGAGACTTGTGTTCCAGTTCCTTTATGTGTGAATGTTTGTAGGTATATTAAAAATTTCAATTTCCACAATATTATAATTGAAAAAAAAATCACTTAATTAAAATTTTGTCATTGAAATGTGGCTGAAAATTGAAAAAAACCGAATGAGCTACCTAGATTGGAGTGCCATGACAATGATGTCCTTTAGTGTTTCATTAATATTCAATAAAAATTGTTTATGTACCATCTACATTTTTTAATTTAATTTAAAAGAAAACTTTTGTATTTAAATAGTAAAATTAAAATATAATGTAAACCTCATGGTACTATAGAAATAAATTGAGAAGAAACATGACATTTTCCTGGACTGTCCTTTTGCTCTCTCCTTGTTGCTGTAATTGGTCAAGATATTGATGATACATAGAGTGATTAGATATTTCTCTATTCCCACAAATGGATGTGCAGTATAATTCTACTAGCAAGATTTCTATGCCTACTGCTTTTCCTTCTCAGCATATCCCAGTCTTATGATTTTTCTGTAGATCTTCATTTTTCCCAAAGATAATTGTCTTCCTTGTACAATTTTAATTGTTTGCACCTTCTTTAATATATCATGTAGGAGCTGCCCTATATCTATGTATGTATATTCCTTTATGACTAAAGAAACCTTGTAATTAGTGTTCAAAATAATTCAGGTAATTTTTTCAATAATGTAACAAATAGGCATGTGTAAAATGAACCAGACATACTTGTTAAGTAGAGAAGATTCACCTATCATTACAGTGATAAGTATATAGTTAGTACCATATCCTTATAAACAAGTTCTTTACTTGTTTTCCTTTTGTATACATGATGACAAGAGAAATTCTTGCCTTTTACATTTTTTTCTCATTTTTTATTAATTTTATTGAGGAGTTGTGTTGTTGTATGATCATAAATGCATACATAGTACAATGTGATATGCCCCTGATACTAATTCAGAATCATACCCACATCACCCATACCCCAGTCTTTGACTTGTCTACATTCCCCCCATAACAGATATAAATGTATATCAAAAATTGTGCATTTTTTACAAATTAAATGATTGCATTTAATTTGGCTAATCTGAGAAGTAAAGGGTAAGCTACATTATTGATCCCCCACCTCTGTATCCCTCCCTATTATCCCTTCCTCTCCCCTCCCTCCTGTGTCTCCCAATCCACCCCACCTATATATCTCCATATATCTATGGTTCCCCTAGATTATGTGTTGCTTCAACTTTGGTGAGTCTAGTAAGTGAATTTGACCTTTCTCCCAAGCCTGGATTTTGCTCTAGCCTCCACAAATGAGAGCAAACCATTTGACCCTTGAGTCTCTGGGTTTGCCTAATTTCACTAGGCATAATTTCTTCCATTGCCATCCATTTACTTTCAAAGGCTGTAATATTGTTGTTTCTAATAGCTGAGTGGAACCCCATAGTGTGTGTATGTATACATGTATGTATACATGTATACATACATACATGTACATATATATGTATATATAAATATACATACATATATGTATATATATAACTACAGCTTTTGTCACCTTCATCCAGTGAAGGGCATCTGGGGATCTGGGTTGATCTGTTACTTGGCTATTGTAAATTGAGCTATTATGAATATTGGTTTTGCTGTGTCACTGTAATGTGCTGATTATAATTCCTCTGATAAAATACCCAGAAGGGAGATAGCTGGGTCTTCTGATGGATCCATCCCTAATTTATTGGGGAATCTCCACACTGCTTTACAGAGCAGCAGTTCCAGTTTGCAGCTTCACCAATAGTGTGCTAGTGTTCCTATCTCCCTACAGACCCCTCCAGCATCTGTTATTGCTTATATTCTTCATCTTTGAAAATCTGACTGGAATGATGTGATATCTTAATGTAACTTTTCTTTGCATTTCTCTGATTACTAGTGATTTAGAATATTTTCTCGTGTATTCATGGACTTGATTGATTTCCTCTGAAAGTTTCTGTTTAGCTCTCTGGCCCATTTAATATTTGGATTGTTTGTGGTTTAGATATTAAGTTTTCTGAGGCCTTTGTAAATTTTGGATATTAGTCCCCTGTCAGAGGAATCACAGGCCATGATTATCTCTCATTCTGTATGTTCTTTCATGACAGTTTTGACCAATTGGCTGTGCAAAAGCTTTTTAGTTTAATAGTATCCCAGGCATTGATTCTTGACTTTAATTCTTTCACTTTAGGAGTCCTATTGAGAAAGTTGTTGCCAACTCTCACATGCTGGAGTGCTGCTCCTAATTTTCTTTTATCAGTTATATGGTACCTGGTTTAATTTCTAGTTCTTTGATCCATTTTGATTTGATTTTTGTGCAAGATGAGAGATAAGGATCTAATTTTAACTATCTGCAAATGGTTGTCAGTTTTTCCAGCAAAATTTGTTGAATAGGCTGTCTCTCCTACATGTTATATTTTCACCTCCTTTGTCAAATATCAGATGTTTAAGGATTTGTGAGTTCATCCCAGGGTATTCTGTTCTATTCTATTGGTCTTCATGCCTTTTTTGATATCAAAGCCATGCTGTTTTCATTACTACAGCTCTATAGTATAATTTTGATCTGTTATTTCAAGACCACCTGTTTCATCTTTGTTGCTTAGTAATGTCTTGACTATTCTGGGTTTCTTATTATTCCCAATGATTTTGATGGGTTTCTTATTATTCTAAATGATTTTTAGAATTGTTTTTTCTCTATCAATGATGACATTGGTACCCTGATTGGGATTGCATTGAATCTATATAGTGCTTTTGGCTTAATGACCATTTTAAGTATGTTAATTCTACCTAACCAAGAACATGGAGCATCTTGCTATCTAGTCTTCTTAAATTTCTTTCTTCAATATTCAATAATTTTTGATGTAGAAGTTCTTTACTTCCCTTGTTATATTGATTCTGAAGTATTTTGTTTTCTTTTTTTTTCTTTTGCGGGTATTATTCATGGGACTGACTTCCTAATTTCTTCTTCTGACCTATTATTGATGGTATATAAGAAAGGTATTGATTTATGAGTGTTGATCTTGTAGCCTGCCACTTTGCTCAATTTCTAAGCTCAATCAGTTTTCTGGTGGAGTTTTTTTGGATCTTCCAGATACAGGATCATGTCATAAACATCCCTTTGATTTCCTTCTCTTGCCTGATTGCTCTGGCTAGGATCTAGAGGACCATATTGAATAAAAGTAGTGAGAATGGGCAGACTTATTTTGTTTTTGAATTTAGTAGAAATGCCTTCAGCTTTCCACCATGTAGTATTGTACTAGCTGAGGGTTTGTCGTATATGCCCTTTACATAGTTAAGATACATTCCTTTGATCCCTTTTTTCTCCAGAGTTTTGATCAGAAATGGGTGGTAGATTTTATCAAAGGCCTTTTCTGTATCAGTTGAGATGATCATATGGTTTTTGTCCTTAATTCTGTTTAAGTAACAAATCATATTTATTAATTTGCATATTTTAAACCAGACTTGCATTCTTGGACTGAATTTTGATTTGATGAATTATCTTTTCAGAATGTTTTTGAATTTGGTTTGCTAGAACTTTATTAAGGATTTTTGCATTGATGTTCATCAGGGATATTTTCTGTAGTTTTTGTTTTTTGATGTATCTTTGTTGAGATTTTGGTATCAGGGTTTTAGTTGCCTCATAAAAAGTGTTTGGGAGAGTTCCCTCCTTTTCAATTTCTTGGAATAGCTTAATAAGGAGAAGTTTTAGCTTCTCTTCATAGATATGGTAAAATCCAGTGGGGAAGCCTTCTGGTCCTGGACTTTTCTTCTTTGGAAGGTTTTTAATTGCTACATTGATTTCAGGGCCTGTTTTTGGGCATTTTAGGCTTTCAGTGTCTCCTGCATCAAACTAAGAATGTTATGTGTCTACAAATTTGTTCATGTCTTCCATAATATCTGATTTAGAGGAGTATAGATTTTCAAAATTGGTTTTGATAATCCATTTGATTTCCGTGTGGTCAGTGTGATTGTTCCTTTTTCATTGGTGATTATGTTTGCTTGCTTCATTTTCCTCTTAGTGAGACTGGCTAGGAATTGGCCAATTTTATTTAGTTTTTTGAGGACTAGCTCTGTTTCTTTGATTCTTTTTATTGTACTTTATTCTCAGTTTCATTGATTTCAGCTCTGATCTTTATTATTTCCTGCCTTCTGTTGATTTGGGGATTAGATTATTCTTCCTTTTGTAGGCATTTGAGATGCAGCATAAGCTTATTTGGGAATTCTCTTGATTTTTAATGTAGGTATACAGTGCTATAAATTTTCCCCTTAAGAATATTTTCATGCCGTTCTAGAGGTTTCATTACATTGTGTCTTGATTCTCATTCGTTTCAAAGAATTTCTTGATTTCTACTCTCATGTCTCGTTGGATCCATTCTTCATTTAAGAGGGTATTATTCAATCAATCCCCCCCCCCCGCTCTCTCTCTCTCTCTCTCTCTCCAGTACTGTGTGTGTGTGTGTGTGTGTGTGTTTTGTAATATAGATTGCTGTTAATTGCCTGAATCATGGTATCATGCTGTGATAAGATAAATGGGATGAAATCTACTTTTTTGTAGTTGCTGAGATTTGCTTTTTGAATATGATCTGTTTTGCAGAAGGATCCATGTGCTTCTAAGAAGATGGTAAACTCAGCCAGTTTGGGTTGGAATATCCTATAAATGTCTGTTAAGTCCATTTAATTTAGGAGTTGTTTAGGCTGGAGATCTCTTTGTTGTTTTTTGCTTTGATAATCTGTCTATTGGTGATAGAGGATTACTAAAGGTACATTTTATCAAGACAACCAAGATAGCACAGAACTCCCTAATAAAATATGAGGAGTATGAACTACAACCACATAACTATCCTAACACTGAATGTAAATGAAGGACACGGATTAGCAGATGGAATCCAAAAGCACAATCCAACAATATGCTCTTTACCGGAGACCCATCTTATAGCCAAAGACATTCACAGATTGAAGGTGAAAGGATAGGAAAAAAACTACCAGGTTTGTGGCCCAAGAAAGGAAGCTGGTGTTGCAATATTTATATGTGACAAAGTAGATTTCTACTAAATTTAATCAGAAGAGATAAAGGTCACTACATCATAGTAAAGGGAAAATTACATCAGGATTATATAACCATAGTAAATATCTGTGCTCCAAACACCAAAGCTCAAAGTATGTGGAAAACTACTCCTTGACATAAAACCACTCATGGACCCCAACAATATGATACTGGGAGACTTTAATCCTTTTTTATTTTTAACTTTCACAGCATAACCATGATCTCAGGGGATTTATATTTAAATACATAACTGAGCATTTCTAACTACTCAGTATGTTTCATTTAAGAATGTTATGAAATCGCTGAAATAAAACCTTGTATATGCTTTCAAACATACTTGTCCTAATACTTAATAAGAATGGCACCTTTTTCAATTGTCTCTTACAGATAAAATGTTGTTGCATATTATTTATAATTTTTTAAACATTCATTCATGATCAGAATTCTCAACTAACTAGGAATAAAAGGGAACATTTTTAATCTGATAAATTGCATGTAGATCACAGCTAACATCATACATTCTGGTAAAAGAATATGCTCCTATTTAAATCAGAAATGAGGCAAGAATTTCTGCTCTGATTTCATTTATTCAACATTATACTAGAGGATCTAGCCAGTGCATTAAAAAGCAAAAAAGCAATTAAGAAAATCAAAAGTTGAAAGAAAAGTAAACTTTTATTTTCAGGTGATATAATCCTTCATGCAAAATACAAACAAATACATAATAGAACTATTTGAAATGAATTTGCCATTACCACTGAATCAAAATCAGTATAAAATCCATTATATTTTGTATTACAGCAAGAAATTATTTGAAAATGAAATTATGAATATAATTTTACCCATAATATCAGAAAAAATAAAAAAATTAGGCATTAAATTTGCAAAAACCCAAAATTTGTGCTGAAAAAAGCAATGCTGAGGCAAATTAAAGCTGATATATATACATGGAGAGGAATCCACATGTTCATGATTTGTAAGATTCTCTATGGTTAAAAACAAAAGCTATCTATTTTCCAAAAATTGATCTATAAATTCAGTGAAATTCCTGAATTTTTTGAGATAGAAATTAATAAATTACTCTGAAATTTATATGAAAATTCAAAAGACCCAAAGTAGCCCACACAATTTTGATAAAGAAAGAATGAACTGAGTATTACCTTAATTGATTTCAATACTTACTATAAAGTTATAGTAATTAAAATTTTTGTAGAATAGACAGAAATTAGTGGAATGGAGTTTAAAATCACAGAACATCCCTTAGATTTAAAAACAATTGGACTTAACAAAATCCAGGTAGCATCTCAAGAACTGGTGATAGGGCAATTATGTCTATGTCTACTTACAAAAATAGGAGTATTTACTACTTTATCACAATATTAAAAATAAACAATTCAAAATGGATCACATATGAAATGTTAAAGCAAACATTATTACAGTTTTAGAGGAAAACTGCAAGAGGATATTTTGCTTTGCTTCAGACAAAAGTTCTTAATTATGATATCATAAACATGATCTGTAAAGTTAAAAAATATTATATTTGATTTAGCATGTCTAAGAATATCAAAAGGCAGGGAGAACATAACACTAAACTTTAAATTTTATAAAGAATTATACCTAGAAATTGTTTTAAAATGACAATACTGAGAAAGCAAAGAATGCAATTTTAAAAATGGGAGAGATTCTAATGAATATTTTACCCAAAAAATCATATGGTTGGATGGTAAGCACATGAAAAGGGGTTCATCATCATTAGTCTTCAGGGAAATGAAAATGAAAACCACACTGAAATATCTCTATGTATCTACAAGAAGAGTTATAAATAAAAAGAAAATACCAAGTGTTGGTCCAGTTGTGCAGAGACTATAGCCCTTAAGCACTGCTCAGAATATAAAATAACACAGCATTTTGAGAGACAGTTTGATAGTTTCCTCTTTAATTATTTAAATACATGTTTATGTAATGACCCAGTAATTCCACTTCTAGTTATATGCTCAAGGAAAACAGGACACACATCCGTTTAAAGACTTTTACAGGAATATTAATTGCAGCATTATTCAAACATCCAAAACAGTACAAACAATTCTGTCAATTGGTGAATGAATAAACAAAATATGTATATCTATTATTTATTTATATTTTTATATCTTATATGTAGTTAACAATAATGAAATTGCGATGCATGCTACAAAATCAATAAGCCCCAAAACTTTATGTTAAATAAAAGAAACTGACATATTATATGAGTGCAATCATTTGAAATGTACAAAATAGACACATTTTCTGAAGACAATGAATGGACTCTAGTGCTGGCAATTGCACAGATGTTGAATAATCACAAATGGGCCCAAGACTACTTTTAAGGTTGGTGGAAATTATGTCTAAAAGTGTGTTATGTTAATGATTGCACAACTCTGAATTCATTGCAGATCATTGAATTTTATACTTACAATGAGAAAATTTTAAGGCATGTACATTACACCCAAAGCAGGAAAGCTAGAAGAAATAATTAAAGCAGTTTCCAGATATAATCTCAATCCCTTAACATGGGGATGGTAGTGCTTAGAGGACAGTCTCAAGAAGATTATTTTATTATTTTAGTTTAGATTATTTTATTTGTGACAGGAACAAGGAAGTTTTAAAGAATAAAGAAAAATATTTTGGTGATAAGCCCAAATTTGCATGTTTAGTTCATAGACAATTATTTAGAATCCATGCTAGCCTAAAATAATGTATCTAGGCCGTCTCTTTAGATGGAAATAAAAGCAAAAGAAAAATGAAGAGACACAGAAAGCTCAATCTAGTGTCAGAAAATATCCAACTCATGCCTGTTCTAGCACTTAAAAAAGAAAGTTAAAATGTGAACATGGTGGGAGAAGAGCTTTTATTCAATTAAACATTTTTTTTTTATTTTTAAGAGAGAAGAGACAGTGAGAGAGAGAAACAGAGAAACAATTTTTATTTAGGTTTTCCCATTTGGCTTTCCTTGCTCCAAGACATCATCGTTTATGTGGTGCTGAGGTTTGAATTCACGTACTAGCGCATGTTGGGCAAGTGCTGTAACTGCCAAGACACCGCTCCAACCCCTCAATTAAAGTTTTTTACCTAGTTCACTATGAGTTTACAAGTCAGTGTTTGGTAATATTTTAATATGCAGTATGCATATATATACACATGCAGTCCTGTAAAATGGAAAAAAAAATCAACATGATTGTTTTAAGGTTGCATCAAAGGAATTTTTACAGTAATGCTTGCCAATTTTTACTGCCAAGTTGAAGGTTCATAGAATATTTCTTTTAACAAAATATTTAGCTTATATGTTTAAAATAGATTAAGTTAATTATAAAACTCAATCCTTATTGCCACTCTTTCTCCCCATTTGAACCAGGTATTTTAAATTGGATGTTTACTAGAGCTTAATAGTGCATTTCAGTATAGTTATCACATGGGATCTACTGGCCTAGGATTGCACGCTTACTCTGCATTTTCCCCTTGTGGTGCATTTCTTCACAGTGTTTTTATTCACTCAAGAGCTCAGATTGCTTTTGAGTTCTTTAGCCCATTTATTGATTGGATTATTTGTGAGTTTGGAGTTTAGTTTCTTTAGTTCTCTGTATATTCTGGATATTAGCCCTCTGTCCAGTGTGGAGAATCCTCAAAAAATTAAGGATGGAACCACCTTACGACCCAGCTATCCCACTCCTGGGTATTTTCCCAAAAGAGTTAGAATCAGTGTATTATAGTTATGTGGCTTCCTCAATATTTATAGCAGCTCAATTTACTATAGCTAGACTATGGAACCAATCCAGATGCCCCTCACTCGACGAGTGAATACAAAAACTTTGGTACATATATACAATGGAATACTACTAGGCCATTAGAGAAGACGATATTATGGCTTTTGATATCAAATGGATGGAGATGGAAAGAATTATGCTTAGTGTAGTATCCCAATCCCAGAGACTCAAGGGCCGAATGGTTTCTCTCATCTGTGGATGGTAGAATACATGGGGAAGCAGTAGGTTACACGGGTAACCTAACAATACTTCAAATTGAATGATTCTCAGAGTAATAGGGGGATGGCTCCCTAGGATACTTGGAGGTGTAGGGAGGGGGATGAAATGGGGGAAGGGTATTTGAAGAACTCCTAGGATACTTTAGAATGGGAATATGGGGGAACCATCCCAGAAGCTGATGTCATTCCTCCACGAGATACCCATTTAACGCAGGATTTCTTCTGGGGGAAACTGCAACAGGTGAAACCCAAGGTGGTCATCCATGTTTTGGCATTACCCCTGGATAACAAAGTATATATACATTGGTTACTGATGGTTTGGTAAAGTTTCCCCCTCAATTGATTCTCTATATACTTCTAATAAAAAAAAAAGAGCTCAGATTGCATTCCTGTCTTGGTAAAATGGCTGAGGATATGACTTCTTTCCCTGTAATTTTAAATTTTACATTTAAAACTACATACGTAAACATCATTTTAGGTCTTAACCCTGTGATTCATTTAGGTCTATTTTAATTTGTAATAAAAGAAGGAGAACTGAAATGTTCTCAATGAAACAAACCACAATCAAACTGTATTGATTGAGCATCCACATGTTCAGTGTATATGTGTGTGTATGTGCACAAACTAATGATTCACGTAATTCATATACCAGTTGTAAGCATTGCTGGATTATTGACACTTTGGGACTCATGTGGTATACAAAAATAAGCAATGATGTGAGTAATCAGGAAAAAGGAAAAACTTATTTAAGACAAAACTGGTGCATTTGTACTATGAATATACTACATATATGTCTCATGTTTACATGTATTAAGTATAATACACAGATATACACATATATAATATCTATCATGAAAATCCCAGTAACATTAAATATTTATAATATGCACATTAACAATATAATGTACTTTGTTTATGTTTTGTTTTCTGCCTCTAATTACAAGGAATGTTAATCTAATTAAATGGAAACCTTTTCCTTCTGGGTTTTGGCTAGCAGCAAAATAGATAATCTAATGCTGTGTTTTCCGTATGGCAGACGATTACTATTGACAATTGCCAGTGCAGAGAGTTTGCGTAGCTTAGCACATGCATTAAATGTGTCAGAGACTCTGTGGATGATTTAGGTGTACATGTTGCAATCAGTTATCCAAGTCTGTGTTTATGTGGTGCTGGAGGCCAAACCCAGGGCTTCAGGCATGCTGGGCAAATACTCTATGGCTGAGCTATCATTGCATCCTTAATATAAATGTTTATACCATAACAGTTTCCATGGTTTCATTATTGTGGCCATAATTGTGTGTGTGTGTGTAGTTTGGTAGGTGGTATTAGCATTGAAAAATATGAAATGCATACTAAACTTAATTATTCATGAGTGCCCATCAGGCATCCCTATAACTGCTCTCTAGGATTAAAAAATGGCAATTTGAGGAAAGGTAGGCTGTGAAGCTCCTTGTAAGCATATTGGGAAAATGGAAATTTTGAGAAACAACTAAATATAATATGATTTTAAACTGTATACATATGTAAACATATTTCCGTCTTCACACAATTGAATAACTGGGATTATTTTTGATTTGGGAGATTTAATTTTTGTACTGTCACTAGAGTTTAAAGAACAGGTTGGGAAGAACAACTTAAGTCATCAGACTGACCACCACTAGGTAAAATTATTTGCAAAACGTTTGTAAGGAAATATGTATACAGCTGTGTTCACAGAATTGTGCTAGGTGCTGTGGATTTATAAAGCAGAGTAAATATGGAATTTGTCCTCAAGGATCAAAACTTCTTTTTTTTTCTTTCTTTACTGTAATGTAGTAATTTTCCTTTTCAGAATAAGTAACCATAGTATTCATTTGAATATTTATGGGTACTTCTTTCTGACGAATGTAATTGGTTTCAGAGACCCATTAACTCTACTTGGTGTCCACGTAAGTAATCACACACTCTGTTGTATGAATGGATTATATTTTTCATAATGATCTGCAAATATAAAATCTTTCTTTCTCTTCCTATTAGTTATTCTCTCTTGGCCCATAAGTAGAGAAGACACGATGAACTACCAGGAGTTTTATCTACTTGAACTCAAGTAATATCTCCCAAGGTGACATCCCCATTGCTAAAAAAGCAGACTTCTTGGTTTTGTGTTTTAAAACACATTTATTTAGATATAGTTTTAGATGGCACTTTCCTTGTAGGAATTTGGAAATGCTTAACAAACCTGAAGTTTATCACTACTCTTCACGGAAATATTTTGGCTTCTAAAGTTCTCTATTTAGTTATTATTCTTGGCCAGTTGCCTGTATATTTCTCTAGAAATTTTGTATCATGTGGACAAGATAGTAGTTTCATAACAGTATTCCTACTGTTTGATTCTAAGACTCTCATACTGCTTTATGAGAGTCTTGGGAAATCACAGAGGAAGGTCACTGGAGGATTGTAGTAAGCATAAATTGGTCTGGCCAAAGCAAGGCAGTGTGAATGCGAAGAGAGGAGTGAGTGTGTATGATGAATGTGTTAGTCAGCTTTCTGCCACTGTGACAAAACAGCTGAGATAAATAAATCATGAGGAAGAAAGGTTTATTTTGGCTCTTTGTTTTAGGGGTTTCAGTCCATGGCAAGCTGGCTCTGTTGCTTTTGGGCCTATAGTAAGTGATTACATCATGGTTAGAATATTGTGGCAGAGGAAATTGCTTGCCTGGTAGCCCATGGCAAGCAAACAGAGGGCAAAGGAGTTGGGAGTTAAAATATTCCCTTTGAAGATATACCCTGAATAACCTTACTTCCTTCCAGTAGGCTCCACCTCTTAAACCTTCTACCACCTTCCATTTGCACCACAGGTGGGTGACACAGGGGCCTTTTGGTGTCACTTCCAAACCATAGCAATAAGCAATTCAAGTAGTATAAAATTAATCTGATCAGGAAATATTCCTTTACTTGTTTATGCCCAAAGTCTATTTAAACAGAGAATTGTTTCACATAGGCAGGAACCTCTTTTATAGTGAGTTAGGGAATTGATTGTCCAGATAAAACTTTGAGAGTTACAAGGGGTTAACACATTTTGTGGACATACCCTAAAGGAAAGATGAAATTAAACGTAATAGAAATTTATTTACAAATTAAACATTTATTATTTAACCAATTATTTTTATTTCTTCTGTGACTTCTATTTAAAGAGGATAAAGAGATGAAAGAAGGAAGTATGTTCTCATATATTGTCATTTCAAAGGCTCCTAATACTCTTGACTATAGTAGGATTTTATTATTTTTATTTCTTTTTCAATAAAGCTTAAAATCTGGTGATGAAATGGGCATTTCTTGGGGGTGTTGGAGAGGTTCTATGTTTTGATTTGCTGATGGTTACATGCTTACACATTTGTCAAAATGCATTCATATGTATTGTTAAAATGAATGAAATTCATTATACATAAATTATTAACAAAGCTAACATTGGTCAAAGGGGACAAAATTTGTTATACACTTTGAATAAATTATGGAGATCTAATGCACAGCATGGTGACTATAGTTAATAATACAATATTGTATATTTGAACTAAGAGAGTAGATCTTAAATGTTCTCACCACATATTCAAAAATTGTATCTCCCTGAGGCAATGGCTATGTTAAATAGCTTGATTATAGCAATGGTTTCACAGTGGGTGTGTATATTAAAATATTAAGTTTTAATTAATATTTAAATTTAATTTAAAACTATTACTTTGCCAAATAGTCATTAATAAAGATGGAAAAAAATAAATAAAAATATAGATTATATTTTTCTCTTATTGACATGATAGACAACAATGTGTGTTATTACTTTAGTTACAAGAATAATTTCCATATTTATGGACTCTTACTGAGATTAGTTCTACCTTGCTCTGATGCTCAGGATATGGAATATTACTGAGTAGAGCCAATTTCAATCTGTTCCCCACACTCTGTCTTACTCTTTCCATCTTTCTGTTCCTCTTTCAATGACTTAAAGACATTGTTTGATTAAGAAATGTCCTGTCCTATAGATTTCTCTGGCTCCATGATGCTTTGGAATGTATTTTATTCTATCAAATCATCCAGAAATGGAATAGTATCTAAAGATTTTAACACCTTATTTTTCATTTACTGCTTTCTACTCAAGAATTGGGACTTTAATGATCCAAAAGTGCCTCAAGCTCAACAATTTCAAAATTGAACTCCCTACTGTTTCTTATGAACTTGTATCTTCTGTTCTCCAGTCCTCAGTGAATGATAACCATCACCTGCCAATCACACAAGATAGTGGTCTAGAATTATTCTAAACTTCCCTTCCCTTATCCCCTTTACTCAATTGCAGTCAAGTTCAATCATCTCCACCTCCTTACCACTTCCTGGATCATGAAGACATTATTTTGTTACCACCTTAATTCAGCCTTTGTTATTATTTATTTATTTATTTATTTATTTTATCTAGGGTACTCTTCTTTTTTTGTGTTCTCATTCTTGCCATCCTCCAATCATACATTAGCAGCAAGATGATCATAATATCAAAAAGGTTATGTCAGTTCTTGGTTAAAACTTTTTTAACCAACTTCCCATTGCTTTCTTGGTTAGAGTCCAAATTCCTTTATATGACACATAAAGTCCTCTATGATGTGGTATCTTTTGCTTATTCTATAACATCAGAACCTGATTATGTTTCATAGTGTACATCCTAAATCTATACCTAAACTAAACAATGTCTAACTTCTTTATATTTTTGTCTAAATTGTTTCCTCTACCTAGAATTGGCTTCCCAAACAGGATCAGCTAGTAGAATAGTTATTCAGCTCTAGCGTCAACTGTGTTCGGAAATTATTTATATTATTTATATTCTTTGAGGGATAAGTGATGTATCCTCCTTATGCTACATAGTATCATGTTTCTCTACATGTGTTCTTTTCTGAGTTCTTTTCATGACTGATTCATCTCTTCGATTTCTGAACACCAACCCAAGGTGAATATCACATCCTTGGCAATTTACTTAAACTAGTCATATTTCATGTGATTCATTTAAGTTGAAAGAATTACGGTGCTTTTAATGTTTGAATACCAAATTTTTAAGATCAAAGAGATCTACAGAGATAGTTGAACAACTGGTTTCTAGAGTTTATAGGGTAGAAGACACTGTAGGTAAAGGACTGTAAAATTATCCAGCCATCTCATTAAATATATAAGAATGGAGTTAAACTATGTATTTTTTATTGAATAGTGATGTCAAAATATTGCTTGTATTTCATCTCAAGTACATAGGGAAAATATAATTTATAATTTTGTTAACTGATTAGGTCTTCCTTCTAAGCTTATTATTAGTAAAACATTTTGATGTATTTATATGTAATATGTTGCATTAACCTATAAATGCTATAGATTTATCTAGATCTTTAATGTTGAAAGAGACAGCATTACCTAAATCCCTCTTCTAATTCAGTCTTCAGTGGCATCTTAGGAAATGGTTGATTACTAACTTCAAAGCTAAGTAAGCTCACATTTGTAATTCCTTCTTGTACGTGGACTCAAGCATTTTATTTAAATTTTTAATCCTCCATCAATGTGGTCCTTGCCCTTTCTGCTGATCTTCACAACTGAGTTCCTAAAATGTTTGACTTCAGAGTGTTATCTATTTTCTTTATTAAATAAGACTTGTGGAATCTTAACTCATAATGGGACTCTGTACTTCCAATCAAGGATTTTAATAGGGTTTTGTTCCCACTGTTCAACTTCTGGGCCATTTTGCCTATCCAGCTGTACTCAAAATTCCCCTGAAATGCTTCAAATGATGTAATGTACCTACTGTAATGTGTGAGAGATGTTGTGATCAGAGCAGGCCTGGCCATAACATTCTTGGAGTCAGATAACAAATATAAAGAGAGACAGCTTTTCACATTAAATATTGAATTCATTAGTCATGATAACAGACAATAAAATGTATCTTCTTCTCCTTTCTTGACAAAGATCACTCTAAGAGTATAGAAAGCTACATTTTTCCAGGGATTTCAGAGTCTTTGGAGTCCATACAAAAAGTGAGTGGCACAAGAGAACCAGCACCTGGGTTCTGTCCTATGTCCAACCACCTTTTCTTTCTGCTCAGCTTTTAATACGTTGAGGATCCTCAAGTAAGCACATGTGAGCCCCCAGCCTGCAGGTTGAAATTGTTTACAAAGACCACTATTCAAACACAGAGTTGTCCATGCAGGGGGCTCAGTCCATCCTTAGGTGGGAAGATTCAGGAAATGAATTCTGGCAGGCTCTGGAAGAGGGTTTGGGAAAGAATTCACAGAATCCTGGGCAGGTATTGATACAGGGTTTTTGAGATGAGGCCAGATTCTCTGCTTCCGCTGGTGAAAGGAGTCTGGGCCTCTACAGATTCCAGCAGCCAAAATAGCCTGCTTCTACTATTTGCAGCCATTCCCAGTTAAAACTGGGAATTGGGGCTGGCTGCAGGTGTCTGCAGCCCAAAGTGTTAGCACCTCTCCAGCTAAAAGCTGGGTGTTGCAGCTCTTGGTGTGGTTGAAATTCATCTCTGGAATTCGGGAATTCAGCATCAATCTTCTGGGTTCTTGTCTCATGAATTTGAAGAATAAAATCCATGGATAACCATGGAAGGAGGAGAAAAAGGAGTAGGATTTATTTAGGAAGAAGAGCATAGACACCACAAAGCGGAGGGGCACCTGGAAGCAGGACACCATCTAATGGAGGTTAGGCCAGAGGTTATATTGATTTGGGGTATGAGCATAATTAACATTCATGCAAAGCAGGCATTGAGAAATGCCCTCACTCCATTGGTTAAAATCTATGTAAAGCAGGCATTGAAACTGGTCAGGAACACCATTGGTTAAAACAAAAGGTGGCAA
>PVKS010020815.1:0-36217 GCA_004027875.1 Aplodontia rufa
GCTACAGAAGAACCAGCCTGAGAGTAAACTATGGTATTTTTTTATCTTATACATAATGGTTGAATAGAAGGTCCCTTCCAGTTTCCCACTCTCCATTGAGTGGTTATTTAAACTTTCTTGCTTTTTAGCTTCCAAATTTAATGGAAGTCACATTAAAAAAAAAAGAAAGAAAGAAAATATGGTATAGCCAAAGGAATAACCTAGTAGATCAACAGAAAATAATAGGAAATCCAGAAATAAATGCACATGTAATTTAATCTATTTATTTTTGATAAAGTTAGTAAGGCAATTCAGAGGAGATAGATTTGCTTTTGAAAGAAATAGTCCTGATACAATTGGATAACCATATGCAAAATGATGAATATTGACTTAACATGATATTAAAAATTAATCAAAATGATCATAGACTCAGTGTAAAAACCAAAACTGTACAATTTATAGAAGGGTAACTCTGAAAATATTTTTTAGATGCAACACAGAAAGCACAAATTACAAAAAGAAACAGAAAATTTGGAATTCACCAAAAATAGAATTATTTGCTCTTTGAAAGATACTTGAGAAAATAAAAAGGGAATAGATTAGGGTCAAATATTTGCAAAATAATGTGTAAAGGAACAATATCCAGTATATGCATATGGAACTTTCACAGTTGTATTTATAAAGATGTATGAAATAATAAACTAAAAAGATGAGTTTTACTGCTGTAAATTTCAGTTCAATTAACCTGTTTAAAAAGAAGTAAAAAGTATATGTAGAAGGAATATCTTTTCTTTTCCTTATACTATTCCAAGATGACCTTGTATTACATGATGTAAATTGATAAAAATTAAATTATATACTTCCATCTTATAAATCCAGTCTTAGATGATATTGTAAAACACAATTTTTATACAAAACAGACCTGCATACATAATCCCCTTTGTGTGGTTATAGACTATTTAATTATAAATACTTGGTTGACTGGATCAAAAATGCATAAGTGAATTAATCAGCAATGAGTAAATTAATGAACTCAGATGACCACTCTGAGTCATGTTTTCCAAGTTATGTATTAGGAGTGTTTGTTCCCTAAATGAACTCCATAATACATTTTTATGTAAATTAATAAGCAATTTAACTATGAAAAAATATTTGTTT
Organism: Aplodontia rufa; assembly: GCA_004027875.1. Lineage (NCBI taxonomy): Eukaryota > Metazoa > Chordata > Mammalia > Rodentia > Aplodontiidae > Aplodontia > Aplodontia rufa. The sequence continues at coordinate 1,138 of PVKS010020815.1, forward strand.
TAAAATCAACAGGATTATATTTAGAGGGAGTTTTTTTCTTTAAAAAAGAGAAGGACAATGAGAGAGAGAGAGACAGAAAATCAATTTTTATTGAGTTTTTCACATGGCTTTCATTGCTCTGACACTTAGTTGTGTACGTGGGTGCTGGGGTTTGAACCCTTGTACTTGCTCATGCCGAGCAAGCACCGTGACGGCCAAGTCATTGCTCCAGCCCCTAAACGGAGTTTTTAAAATATACACATTCAGATTTTTTTTTTAATTTCCAAATTTTAAAAATAAATTGATTGATATATTATTATATCTTCGGTTACTCTTCAGCATAATTATCCAAATTTTTTCTTTAAACTTTAGTGTAGTGATGTTTAAAATAAGAGCAGATAGGGGCTGGGGTTTTAACTCAGTGGCACAGTTCTTACCAAGACATGTGAGGCACTGGGTTTGATCCTTAGCACCATGCAAGAATAAATAAATAAAGTAAAGGTTTAAAAAATAATAGTAGCTAGCACTTATATTTACTATGTGTCTGACATGTAGTAATTCACTTATTTTTAAGTGTCTATTATTGTACCCATTTTATAAGTGGGAAGTGGGAAGCAGAGGTGGTAAAGAAATGTTTCCAAAGTCAGAGAAATGTTTAGAAACGGATCTGGTCACAAGACACTAAGTTAAAAAACAAAATAAAACAAATGTATATAAATAGCAGAAAGATTACTAGAGTATCAGAGGGAACAGGGAGAAAAGGGAGGGACGGGAAAAGGTAAATACTAGGATTTGAGCATCTCCTATTCCATGTATTTATAATTAGGCCATATGAATCCTAGTGTTGTGTATAGCTATATGAACCAAGAGAAAAATGAAAAAAAGTTCAGGTGAGGTAGAAAATAAAAAACTATGGAATAATAATAAAAAAGAAATGGATCTGGAGTTCATACTCAAGAAGCCTGGCTTCCTAATAAGCTAAGTATGATAATGGCTTCCTAGCTGCTTATACCTATACCAACAATCACTACACTAATTCTCTACAGTCTACACAAGGATTTAATAATCCTGTGGGTATCTGGGTGAGGAGAGGTTAGTTTTAAACATTGTGTGAAGCCTTCAGTGTGGCCCCTTCTCATTGTTCAAAGCCAGATTTATAATACCTTTTATCTAGTTCCATTGAGGGCATTAGGAAGCAGCAGTGAGGTCCTCTTGTTACTTTGCAGGATTTCAAAGTATAGAGCACCATCTTTCATCAAGCTTTTGGAATTTTCTTTTCTTTTTTCTTTTTTCCAAGTTCTTAATCCTGGGAAATTAATGACCTTCCCCACCAGTGGTAGTATTAGCAGGTGGTGACAAAGAGCATTTTTCTCCATCTCCTTTGAAGAACCAATATACTCACCATCCTTCCTCCAAGATGGAGAAAGAATGATCCCCCCTTTTGCCTTTGATCCTCAACCATTCGTTCCATTAAAGATTCTTTTTATGATATTTGTTTTCTGTCATTTTAATCGCTGCCTCTGTGACTTGACTGACATTTACAACTTTATTCTCCTTCACAGCCAATTATAGCCAAGCAGTTGGAACTACTACCTCACTTCCTTCCAGAATCCTTCAACTGGGCATCTTTCACTTCTTCCCCATTGAAACAGAGCTCCCGCATGGAAAAGCTCAGCAGCAATTTTCAGTCTCATCATCCCTGACTATTGCAGAAAATGCCTTCACTCAACATCGTGGTTTCAACCCTCTGAGTAATAAGGACAATGTCTCCTCTCTTATTCCACCTCTCAGTTTCCAGTTAAGCTGACATTGTCTTCTATGCTGCTAAGAGGACTTATATTTTAAGATATTTGACCAGTCATCCAATTCAATAAGATAATTTAGTTAAAAAAAATTCCCCTCCATTCTCCCCAAATGTGTCAAAGGCACCACTTTAGAATCAACAAGGATTGTTTCTCTTATCACACATATCCTTAGTCAATTAATCTTGTTCATCTTTCTTTCACTTTGTTTAAGCAAGTATCTCTCTATGCTCCTTTATTGCTAGACTCTCTAGTCCTTCAAACTTTCAAACTTGAATTTTAATTTTGACATTATCTTACTCTCTCTCCCATCCTATCCCATACATAGAGTATGTTATAATCACAATAATTATTTCACCATTTTATTTTCACCAGATCCTTCCCAATACTGAATCTATTGTATGTCTATTTCTTTACATACAAATTTACACTCTTCATTTCTGGCTAAAATCAATTAATGTACATTTATATTGTAAATGTCTTTTATTTTGGTCAGCCCAATTATCCTTTCCATAGCCTATTTAATTTTTTAAGTCCTAGAAACCATTCTTTCCACCCAATCCCCTGCCACAGATGAGACCAAGGACCTCAATCTGGTCATATTATCCCACTCATTCCTAAAAATATATGACTGCATCAAGAGTGCTCACCAGCCAATTAGAATTCGTCCATGAAATGATTGATAGGACCCATGAAAAAGAAAAGCTCTTCTATAGAGTTCATGGGCCTCAAAACATATTTATTTTAATTACAAGAGTACACGGATAAGCATATTCAAAAGTAAAAAGGAAGAAATAGAACACAAATCATGCCATTTAAGCACAATGATTAAATTGTACATAATTCCAGACCTACTCTTGAACTTCACAGTTTTGGAGCAAGTACATTCAATTTTAGATTAAAAATTTTATGTTGGGGCTGGAGCGGTGGCTGGGCAGTTACAGTGCTTGCCTGGTATGTGCAAGTACACGGGTTCAAACCCCAGCACCCACGTACACAACTAAATGACAGAGCAACGAAAGCCATGTGAAAAACTCAATAAAAATTGATTTTGTCTGTCTATCTCTCTCTCTCTCACTGTTCCTCTCTCTTTAAAAAAAAATTATGTTGGATTTCAGTCACTCACATTTGAAAGTCTATTTTCTTTGCAATATCTATGTGTACATTTTACGATTTATTACTGCAAGGTGATGTGTAGGGTCCAGAGATAAAGATGAATCTAGCACCATACAGTAGTTCAGTCAATTTTAAGAAGACTGCCATGTTAAAAATGAGTTTCGTGAATGCTTCAGGAAAAGTATAATGAGCTAAAAAGCTTCCTGGAATAGAATGGCTCATTCTGAATAGGTCAGTTAGGAAGACTTCTGGTTATAGGAACTTTTTCAATTGGATCTGAAAAGACGAGTAAGTCATCAATACTATTCTTCAGTTAATATAAAGCATAGTGTATTATTGTTTTCTTTGTTCACATTTCGAAAATCCTTTCCAATCCTCTTAATCAACTTATTTATTGTAGGCCACAGTTCATGACTAACTCTGTCTCATTACTATTTGCCTTCAAATAGATTTAACCATTTTTAGTTGTATCATATATACATAACACTGTTTCTAATTAGAATATAAACTTCCAAAAGCAAATGTCATATCATCATCTCTTTAATATACAATATAGCACCTAATGTGGTTCAAATGTGGCGTATCCCTAAAATGTTCATTTGTAGGCAACTTGGTCTTCAGTATGTAATGTTGGGAGGTGGAACTTTTTGTAAGTGGGACCTATGGGGGGAACTTAGGTCATTGAAGGTATACCCTCAGAAAGGACTGTGGGACCCTAGCTTCTTTGTCTTTCTGTTTAATGTTGTGATCTCTCCTTTCTGCATGCATTGGTGCAATATGACACGAGATGTTAACCAGAACCAAGCAAATACAGTGCCATACCATTGAAGTTCCAGAACTATAGGTTAAATAAACATCTTTTCTTTATAAAATTAGCCTGCTTCAGGCATTTCATTATAGTAAGAAAATACAGATTATTACAATGTCTAATGCAGTACTGGGCACAGTGTCTAGAAAAAAATAAAGGAATGTGGAGGACAAGTTCATGACAGTTTGATAAAATGTCTGCATATAGTAAATGAAATTAATTAGTAAATGACTTTGAAGACTTTGTTACTTTCAAGTAGGTAGACCTGATAGCTAGTGTTATATCTTTCTCTTCCATGGAACTATTTCAAGGTAGATTAAATTATTTAAAGCTTTAAACTGTAAACTTTTGATTTAATGTCATTAGATAACTTAATTCATTGAGAAAATAAAATATTTTTAAAGACTATGAAAACAAAAAACCTGAAGGAATGTTTAAAATTGCTAGAATGAGATAGAAAATAAACTAAAATAGCAATGAAAACATGTGGGACATTGGAAATTGTGTTATTGGATAATAGAAGACATCAAAGTCATTACAATACAGGACTCTGAGGTCAAAGACTTACAAGGTTGCAGTTACTAAGAATTTATGATTGCTTTGCTATGGGAGACATAACTGAAGATCACATCCTTAAGATTAAATGTGTGGAAGATATTTCTTTCCATGGAAAGGGTAATGCTAACTAATGTGAGGCTAATCAATGAGTAACAACAATTTCACAAATGGGATTATTGTATAAAAATACGGCAAGGCGGAGCTACAGAAAATTGTATCTATGCCCAGAGAAGAGGGAACTATCAAAGAATTTCAAAACAGCAGACAAATATCTAGTGGTTTAGACTAAGGCCGATCTAGGTTTGTGAGGCCAAAGTTTATACAGTCTAGGGAACTATCTTTAAAAAATTCATTACACCCGAAAAGTTTGGTATAGCAGTGAGTATTTATTAATAGGAAAAGAAGTTGCAGCAATTTATAAATTTATGTAATGTTGCAAATATTATAAAATTCAGAAAAAAACAATTAACAGCCCGACACACCTATTTGGTAAATTTTTTTTGCACTTTTTGCTGTGCAGTATTTGCCTTCCTATATGAAGTTTTTTGTAATTATTTATTCATTCATTTATTTGTTCATTCATTCATTTATTTTGTGATTGAGTCTCATTACGTTTTTTAGGTTGGACTCAAACTTCTGGGCTCAAGTGATCCTCCCACTTCAGCCTTTCAAGCATCTGGGACTACAGGCTTTGCTATCCTTTGGATTTGGAATGTCACACCAAAGCTCCTGTGTTGAAAGCATAATCCCCAATGTGACAAGGTTCAGAGATGAGGCTTTTAGGTAATGCTTATGGCTCTGAATGGACTACTGAGTGGTTGGCAAGACTGGAGGAAGCAGGTCACCGAGGGTGTGGCCTTATACTGTATCTGTTCCTGGCTCTTCTCTCTCCCTCTCCTTCTCTCCTTCTCCTCATCTTGGCTGCCATGAGCTGAGCAGCTTTGTTCCAACACACCCTTCTTCCAGGGTGTTCAGCACACCTCAGGCCCAGAGCAACAGAGTCAACTGACTATGGACCAAACCTCTGAGTCTGCGAGCCCAAAATAGTTGTTTCCTCCTCTAAGTTGTTTTTGTGATGTGCTTTGGTCACAACAAAGAAAAGCAGACTAACACAAGCATTCATCATGTCTAGATATTCTTTATAATATTCCATACTCAAAATGTAGAAACATCTTTAGCAACATTTATCAAATCCTTTTTAATTGATAGTTAAGAAAATCTGCTTCTAAACTCATCAGAGGGATGATGTCATATAAATTATTAGGATGATGGTCAAATTTTGGAATCTATGACCAAGTTTCTTTCATACATAAGCTGAAATATAGTCACTGTTCGTGGTATTATTAAACGTTTGACCATACAAATAAGAATTATTTTCTTAAAAGAATTCTGATAAATTCCATTTTGCACAATTTCCATCAAAAGAAGAAAGTGTATATTTTCATAATTTTATGTTACTTTAGAATATATTCTTTACATGAGACAATGTCTCTTTCCTTAGGTGTTGTGAAGATGAATCCTCTATTTATAATTTTATGTAGGAAATAACAAGAAAAAAATTTCCACAGCATAGAATGTAAATCCAACATTTTAACACTTCTTTTTCTTTTTCATAATATGGTGGGTACTATCATATAATGATATCAACATTCATATCATGATTATAATCCCAGATGACTTTAATAGCTTGAACTATTTCCAGAAATGATTGGAAATAAAATAAAGTATGTCCCACTAAACCCAAACTAAATATATCACTAATAGCTCTGTTTCTGATATATCCCCCAAATGTCTCAGTCACCCCAGTGTAGCCCAATAAACACAAGGGAAGGTACAAGATAGATCAATTTTAAGTTTTATAAAAACACATGTCAATTGCTCAAATATCTTCCAGGTCCAAGTAAGCAAGGACTCCTGTAATGCAAGGGTAGCTATGTCAGTTTAGAAACAAATTTCATAAATTACACTATATTAAAGCTTTTTCCTTTTCAAATATATGTAAAACTTGAAGAAAATCTCCATTTTTTCAATTATAAAATTCAATGTATGAACAGGAATGTGCAAGTATTAAATTGCTAGGGTTTCCATAGGAAAATATCACAGACTGTGTGGATTAAACAACAGAGATTTATTTTCTCACAGTTCAGGAGGCAGGAAGTCTAAGATCAAGGTGCCATCTGGGAGAATCAAAATGGCAGAGTAGAGCTAGGGGGAAGACCTCAATTTCTCTGCAGTTTGGAATCCAAGCAATGGGAGAACAGCTGATCAAAAAGGAGGATGACAGAGGGAATCCACTGAGTGGCAATATTGAACTGTCAGAGACTTGGAGGGATTCAGCAATTCTAGTTACTGGAACAGAAAATAGGAAACAATTTGTTAATCTGGAACTAGCACGTTTAGTATCTTGGTAGGTCTAGGACAGCAATGGATAAAAGAATGAGGTGCAAAACCAGCATACTTATTTTGAAAATAGTGGTTAAAAAAAAAAAGGAAAACCAGACTGAGTTAAGCTGAGACAGGATCTGCAAATCCACCTGGTAATCGAGAAGTTCTCTGCTTCTGTTTATTTGCTAGTGGAAAACCGCAGTAGGAGCCATGTTATAGAGACCACACCTAAGCCTACAGCTTTGGAAGGGATTACATCACTACAGCTTCATCCCACTTAGACACAACAGCAACTACTATCATCGGAAAGCTTTTGAAATGGGCTGAGTAAGCAGTGTAGTAGAATCTGTCTGAACTGATGGCTGCTGAGACACCACACACACACACACACACACACACACACACACACACTCTTACAGACTGAAATCTGACCACAGAATCAAAGTGACCCCAGGAGCTGTGAACACTGGTTCTTACAATCTTGCCTGAACAATTTCAAGTGAATCACACATAGTAGCAATCAGGAGTTTATTAAAAGATAAAGGAAAAGAGATAAAGGGACACTCTCAAAGGAGAAAAGGAAAGAGTGGGTCCTTTCATTGGGATGAGGGATAGCACACCCCTCCTACTCTCCAGGTTTGTTGAGGGATCCTAGGGGCATATCCAGAGAGTCCCTCCCACATCTACCTTTTGACTGACAGTAGGATTGCATCAGACTACTGTGTAGTCTTATCCCAAGGAGGGGAGATTTTGCTATTATAATGACATGCTAAAGATCCATGGCAATTCTGGGTCACTTTGAAGTGCACTGACCAGTTCTAATTTTGCTTTTACAGATTTTATGGTTGGGGGACTTTTCATCTGTCTCCTTGAGCCCTAGAGTCTGATTTGTATAAGTGTCACAAAAGTTCTCCCTTCTGGGAAACTCATGTACTTCTCATTGGCAGGGAGGAATCTTTGAGCCTTCTTTTCTCCTGCAGACAACAGGATGTTTGCTGAGAAATGAGCATATCCTATTGACATAAGCCAAAACAGGGATGGATTGGCCTCTGGCAAATTGCTTTTTATTTTTTTTTCTTTTTTAAAAAAAGCATTTGGGGTCAAAACAGTAGGCCCAGTTCATAGAATTATCCCCTTAAACTCATGTTCCCACTGCTCATATCTGCTTTCTCTCACACCCACAATTGACAATAAGAGTAGGGGTAGGGTAGAGCAAAACAGAGAACACAACAATACCAGGGACTGGTGCACATCCCTGACACAGGTGACCATTTACCATCTGTCACACATGCACCACTGCACACCTGAACCTTGGGCCACTGCGTGCATCATCTATGGGTTGTCCCATGCCTCTGCTGCCAGGGCCTCTGTGCCTGTGCTGTGAACTGCCACTCTGCACACCCCAAAATCTATGCAGCCAAGCTCACACCTGTTTTGACAACTTTGGGTTTGTGCACTGTTTCTATAGGCAGACACACAAGTCTGTAGTCCTAACCAGGGAAATCTGGTGCTAGGCCACAATCACTGTTTTCTCTGATGCTCCAGAGAGCTATTAGGTGTCCTAACTTTTCTAGGAATGGTGGAAGCCAGCTAGATTCATACCAGAGTTGGACAGATTGAGGTCTGTGTAGATAGATGCCAGTACCTGAGTTCTATGCAGTTTTTGAAGCAGAAAGATGAACTAGATAGGGAGGAGGGAACTACATATAATGCTTCCCACCTAGCATGGGAACAGATGGTATGGTTGCTACCTCCACATCCAGAGAAACTAGAGGACAAGTTGAGGAGCTGCAGGCAATTCCTACACATCCAAAAACCTTATGGAATCCAAATCTGGAAAACCGAATAGGAAATATTTCTATATCAAGTATCTCAGCAAGATATAATATAAGACTCTAAGGTTAGTATTTTATTTCATTGACATTGTCTTCTGTTTTGATTCAATAGATTTTCAACATTAATTGATATTGCATAATTTGATACAATTTTATGCATTTTTAAATGCTTTGATATATTAATTGGATTTTTTCTTTATATTATTTCTTCTTGCTCATTTATATACTTTCTCCTCTTTTGTCTCTTTTTCTCTTCTGGAATTATTTGCTTCTGTCTCTCTTCCCATCCCCCATTTTTTACTTCTTTCCTTTTTCCTGTTATGCTCTATACAGTTTAATTGTAATTTTGCTTTATTTAATGCCTAGTTTTTTTACTTGAATCTAGAGTATTATTCCTCTTTTTCACTTTTGGAATATTAGACTTGTGGAGAACATTTTCAATACATTTTTGTAATTTATTAATATACGGTTAGCTCTGAAGTTGTTGTAGTGACTGGTGATTACTATCTCCTCTCAAAGTTGTCATAGAACTATGATCATGTTGAATGGGAATTCTGACATTGAAATACACCCATAGCTTAGTTAACAAAAAGAAGCTCACTCAAAAGACAAATGTATAACAATGGAAGAAATATCCATCCTATCACATGCATGAATATCAGCCTAGAAATACAGGAAACATGAGAAAACAAGGAGATCAGATGCTTCCTAAATTTGTAACACTCCAGTAAATAATCCCATAGGTACTGAAGTAGAGAAAATACCAGATGAAGAATGCAAAAGTCAATTGCTAAAATGATCAATGAAGTAAAGGATGAACCAAGAAATGAATTAAGGGAGAAAATATAGATGAAGAAGATTTCAATAAAGAAATAAAGATTCTGAAATAAACCCAAAATAGAAATCTTAGAAATAAAAAATTTAACTAATCAAAACAAAAAAACTCAGTGGATAATCTCATCAACAATCTGTCACACAGAAGAAAGGATGTCAGGGCTTGAAGACAAGTTGTAGGAATGCAAAGAAACAATAACAATTATATTTTAAAACAGAAACTTTCTAATAAAAATTGGAAACTATGGGTAGAATGCATAAAAGTTCTGAGACAACATTAAAAGGCCAAACTTAAGACCCATAGGACTTGAGTAAAGAAGAAGTACAGACTTCTGGCATAGAAAAATTATCTAATTAATAGCAGAAAACTTTGCAAGTCCTGGGAATGAAATGGATATGCAGTATTGGAGGAACTTAAAACTCCAAACAGGCCAAGAAAATAAGCAGTCCATGACATAATTTAAAACACCAAAAATTCTAAAATGAAAAAAGACTTTTAAAAGCTATAAGGAGAAATATCAACTCACTTATACAGGCAAACCAAGGAGAATAACAGAAAACTTCTCAGAAGAAACTCAACATGCAAATGGACATGGAATGTTGGATTGACTTAAATCCCTGAAAGTAAACAAATGCCCACATAGATTACTATGTCCAGGAAACTATACTTCACAATTGAAGGAGAAATAAAAACCTTCCAAGATAAGCATAACTAAAGGGATTCCTAACCATAAAAACAGTGTTGAAAAAGATAATTAAAGGTATCCTATGCACTAAAGAAAAAGATAAAAATAACCAAGAAAGTATGTTAAAAAATAAATCACATTAGAAAAATAAATAAGAAAATGAGAACTAGGAAACATTCAAACATAAGAAATAAAACAAATTGTATCAAATAACACATACTTCTCTTTAATACTACTGGATATAAATCATCTCAACAAAAGGACATGGACTAGCAGATTGGATGTTTAAAAGATTCAATTTTATGTTGTTTCCCAGAAATATACCTCACAGGCAAAGTGAAAATGAAAAAAAAATGGAAAATTGAATCCACAAACAAGCAGAAATATCCATTCTCATATCAGACATAGCAGATTATAAGCCACAGTTAGTCAGAAGAGACAAACGAGGGTGATTATATATTGGTAGAGAAAACAATTCAACAAGAAGATATAGCAGTTGTAAATGCTTGTGTTCTGAATGTCAGTGTACCCATTTACATAAAAGAAACACAACTTGTTGTAAAGAACTGATTGACTCCAATACAATCATAGTGGTGGACTTAAATACAGCTTTCTAACTAAGAGTCTAATCATCCAGATCGAAAATCAGCAAAGACATATCAGGTTTAAACATTACTGTAGATTAATTGGACTCAACATATTTCTGCAGGTTATTTTATCCAAAAACATTTGTCTACAATAACATTGGTCTATTCAGCCATTCATAAAACTGATTTTGGCCCATAAACCAATTCTTACAAATACAAATAAAACTGAAAAGAACTTTTACATCTTTTCAGAACATAATGGAAGGAAATGAAAAACAAGATTAAATATAGAAACCATACAAATACTTGAAGATTGAATAGTTTTGAAAGATGAGTGGGTCAATGAAGAAATTAAGGGGAATTAAAAATTCTTAGAAACTAATGAAGATGGAAACATAATATAACATAATCTTTGGGACAGAATGAAGGCAATTTTAAAAGGAAAGTTTATAGCTATGAGTGCATACATTAAAAAACAGAAAGATTCCAAACAAACAATCTAAAAATGAATTTTCAGGTCTTTAGGTCTTACAAAAACAAGAACAAACAAATCTCCAAAACGGTAGGAGTTAAGAAATAATAAAGATTGGAATTGAAATTAATGAAATAGAAACTAAAAGAACAAATGAAAGAATTAGCAGAGGTTTTGTTTTGTTTTGTGTTTATTTTTTTAAGAAGGAAGGATCATAAAGCCCTACCCAAGAGAATATAGAAATCCTAAGCAAAGAAATAACAAGCAAAGAGAATGAAACCATAGTAGAAAACACTCAACAAAGAAAAAGAAAAGAAAAGAAAGAAAAAAAGAAAAACATATCCCAGGAGCAGATGGATTCATAGCTGAACTTTGCAAATCTTTAAAGAAGAAATAATACAAATTTACTCCACAGATTTCACCAGAAATAGAAAGCAACAAATTATGTCCAAATTTATTCTATGAAACCCCTATTTACCTGATGCCAAAACCAGAAAAGGACACTTCAAGAAAGAAAATACAAATTGATTCAATTAGTGGGACATGAAATCAACATATAAAAGTCAATGGCTTTTTATTAACTGTGAAAATATTGCTTTAATTACTGTGTCTTGTGGCAAAATAACATTTTATACAAATAAGTCACCTAGTTTACTTTGGACACAATACAAACTGGAATGAGGATTTTGGGTGAAGTGAGGAAGAACAGGAAGGACAGATGGGGTCATTAATGCTTCTTATATTCTGTGAAAAATAGATTTGCAGGGGAAAAATAGACTTTCACAATTTCAATGACTTTACATGATCCTTTGTAAATCAAGGGGTAAATCCATCTCCACTAGACCCTTCTTGTGGCTGAGATGTTCTGTGGCATGGAATGTAATATGGTGGTTCAACAATTAGGCTCCTACAGTGGGTATGGCAGCATCTTCTGCAACAGGAATCCTGTGCACTGACAGGGAGTCTGTGCTGTCAATAAATGGCTTTTATAATATAACAATAATGAATCCACTGAGCAAAATATCAGGAAAATGTTTCCGTTCATAATAGCTTTTAAAAGATTCCTAGGAATAGGGGCTGGGGTGGTGGCTCAACAGTTGCAGCGCTTGCCTGGCATGTGCAAGTATGTGGGTTCAAACCCCAGCATTCACGTGTAGAGCTAAGTGTCGGAGCAATGAAAGCCATATGAAAAACTCAATAAAAATTGATTATCTCTCTCTCTCTCTCTCTCTCTCTCCCTCTCCCCTCACATAGCCTATGAGTCTTTCCCTGATCATAGTCTCTTTCCTCACCTAGATATAACCTCTTGACTTTTGTTACAGTTGTTTCTTTAATTTTCCCACCTACTTATCCAACTTTATGCAAAATATGTATAGGTTGTCTACTTCTGAAATTTGAATAATGAAGTTGGCTTCCTGTGAATTATTTTGGGTCTTGCTGGTCTTGCTTCTTATGCCCATTTTCTTAGAGTCATTGTAATACAATTAGTTTGCTCATTTTGTTCAAGTGCAAGATATCAAACATTTAGGCTTGAGGTTCCTGTAGTGTGTCACCGTTCATCATTCAGTTTTGTCATTGTATGGTGAAAGCAGCACCGACAATATATAATCAATAGAAGTGGTTGTGTTGGTTGTGTTGGGTAAATATGGGGATTTAACCAAGGAGTAAAATCACTGAGTTACATCCTCAGCTCTTTTAATTTTTTATTTTGAGACAATATCTCACTAAGTTGCTTACAGCCTTTGCTAAGTTGTTGAGGTTGTTTTTGAACCTCTAATCTTTCTGCCTCAACCTCCGAAGTTACTGAGCTTATAGTTGTGCCCCTTCATTCCTGGCAAGATGAAGCTTTATTTACAAAAACAGGCAGCCAAGTATGTAATATGCAATTTGTTGAACTGCAGTCTACAGCATTTTCCATACCTGATATTGGTAAATTCTGACTTCCTTTCTATCTCCAATGCTTGATCTCAACAAAAGCTTTTTTAAATATTAAATTGCCATGGAGTGGCTGTGACATTTGGGGAAATTACTGAGGACAGAGATGTTGGGGATGTATTCAACTTCACCTTTGTGGGTCATTTTTGGTCTTTTCTTTATTCTCAGTTGCTTCTGGGAATAGTTAAGTAAGCATTAGCCATCTGGAGCTATAGTTTATATCATGACTTGATTGTTAATATCATAGTATGATAGTGCCAATCATAGGAGTATTAGAAAATAATATTAACTTTTAAACTGATTGATTTTCTGGACATAGATTTTTCTAGATTAGCATTATTTCTTTCTGAAAATTAAATATAATATTTTATCATTTTCTGCCTTCTATCGTGGCTGCTAAGAAGTCAATAATAAATCTGTTGCTTTTTTGAAAGCAATATCTTGTTTGATTGTGTTTAAGAATTTGTTTCTGAGGTTCCATGCTTGCACTGGAATGCTTTAGATACTGGATTTAAAACATACGTAGTTGCTGGAGATTCATTGGCATTCTTGAATGTCTTTAATTACATCTGGAAATTTCTCTGCCATCATCTTCACGGTTCAACTCTTCTCTTTTTTCTCCTTTTCTTCCAGTTAAATGTGCATGTTTTCTCTTATCTCTTAAATTCTCTACCACATTCCTGTTTTTCATGTATCTATTTTGTGTTCCTTACAGTTTCATCTTACTTATTTTCCAGTGATTTATCTGCTGCTCTTTCCTGTATCCTCTTTGCTTTTAAATCATCTATTAAGTTATTATATCTCAAAATTACAATTTAACCTTCATTTCTTATACTTCTATCTGACACTTTTATTAGTATGCCAAATTACATTTATCATTTCCACTGTTTGGAAAATACTGCAAATAATTCTGTCTCTCTCTCTCTTTTTTACATAATGCAGCCTATTTTCATAACCTATATTTTATAAGCAGTCTGAAAATTCCAATATAAGTAATATTGATAGGTCTACTGCTGCATTTGTATTTGTTTCCGAAATTTCTTGCTCATAATTTTCCTTTTCGTTATGTGCTTCATTATATTATATTTGAAATTTTTCTCAAGTATTCTTTGAGTTCTGAAAGAAAGCAACATTTATATATAAAGTGCTTAGGAATGCTATTTGTTCTCAGACAATTAAATCCACCATCTAAAAGGTTTTTGGTGTGTATGTGTGTGTGTGTTTGTGTGTGTGTGCTTGCATGCACATGTGTGTGTGTGTGTGTGTGTGTGTGTGTGTGTGTGTGATTTTGACCACCCAGTTGATATGACTTTAGCTTCAAATCTGCAAAAGTACTAGTTTTTACTTGCAACTTCTCAAGGACAATTTATCTTCCTTATAGCTTCCTTAGAATGAAAACCACTTCCCTAGAAACTCCTTAGGGTTTCAAGATGGAGTTTGGTATATTTTTAGCTTATCCTTACCTCTAGAGGAAGGCTACGTGGGGCCCTAGCTTATAGTGAAAAAATTGCTGCGTGCTCCATAAGGAATTGATGTTGGATTCCTTCACTTCAGGCCGTGACATCTCTAAAAGAAAGTTCACATGTCCTTATTTAGACAAACGTTCCCAAAGCAATCAAGGCCTCTCTTGCCTCTGATTTGTCCAGATTCCTTTCCCCCTTACTTTTATCCCGTCGATTCCTTTCTACACATCTTCACATCTTCAATATCCATAACATTTTTAAAAAATGTTTTAATCTATTATTTAGTTGTTCTCAGTGGGAGAATTGGTTCAAATAATCTAGATCACGTTACTAGAAAGGAAAGTTTGCGAAATCTTTAATAAGAGAGTTTTGGGTTGTTTCCCCTTGACGCCACTTTTCAGAGTTGTAGTAGAAATGATCTCAAACTTTTCCTCTTGCGTTCAATTAGTAACCTCTTGTGAATTGAGACTGCAAATGTTTAACTTTGGAAACTTACCTGTTAGAGATGTAGTTCTACTTTCAAAACTCAATAGCTAAAGTCAAAGTACAGAGTGATTTTACATTGTGTGTGATCCTGCCCTGAACTGGGGCCGTGAAATAATGAAAAAAGTGGCAGTGTATATTCTGAAAAGGGTAGTCAGCTTGCACAGGGAACTTGTCCTCATCTTATGACTCTGCCTCTTATACTGTGTTGAATACAAGCCCATTGTATGAGCAGCTTTCTCCTATGTTCCCTAGTCAAAGAATATCCAAATCCTGAGAGGTATGCTGGCCCTGGCATGTTCTTCTGAAGTCTGAGAACATTACTTATTTGGCTCCAAGATAACAGAACCATGAAGCTCTGATTCTTTTCACCAGCTAATCACTATAAATACAGTAATATTGTATTACATTCATACTACAATTCAAGTCCTCTACTTTTCAGTCCAGAAACTTTTTGCTCGAATTCAGTTTGAGTTTTATGCTGAATGACAAAGCTCTTGTGTGTCTTTTGGTTTCTTTTCAAGCTGCTGGGAAAGTGACTCTTAGGCAGTGGCCTGGCCTGCACTGGATGCCCAGTAGGCACAAGCCTCTGTTGATGCTGTCACTCCTACCATGGCAGCCTCTCTGGACTCAGGTGATCAGACGCTGTTCTAGGTTCTACAGCTCCATCCTACGCTCGGAAGAGACACCCTTAAGATAACCTCTCCTTGCTTAGGTATGATTAGACTGCAAGTTTTGAAAAAACCCTTTTGGAAATTTTGGGAATATGAAAAGGAAAACATAATAAAGAATAAATGAAATGTTTTTAGAAAAAACTGCTCTTCCAGACTGCAGGCTCAAGCTCTTTCTCGTAGATGCTTATGTTTTACCTCTCCATCTCTGTATGTAAGGGTTGAGTTTATCATAACGTTAAAAAGGCTCCCACAGATTTTACATTTTTGCAAGGACTGCCTTCCTTTGGGTCCTGTTTCTGTCATGGGAACTACGTCTTCCCACAGTGGTTGCACACCATCAGGATTTCCTACATATCCCAGAGACACAGTTTAATTAGAAGAAGTTAGTCACCCATCAGTAGATTCTGAATCATTTCTAATAAGAGTAGCAACATATTACCGATTAAATGTCACGAATCTGAAACTAAGAAAATCTGAATAAACCTTCTAGCCTTAATTCATTTTAGCTGCCTGCTTTTTACACCAATTTTAGAGCTCACATAGCTAAGCAGTGCACTCCCATTCGGTTTGCTGTAGATAATTCCTGTGATGAACGAGTCATAATGGCAACCTTTGCTTAAGAAGTTGTAGGTACATCAACTTGGTTAAAACCACCATCTCTTCACTTGGAACTACACAAGTATCTTATGGGTAACCTTTTGCCTTCAGAGAAACAAAACTCCACCCTCCTGACATTTCATGGACATGCATCCTATGAAGCATCATGAAGCTTGATTATGCACGTTTAGACCACCATGGCTTTATTTTGCTTACTTGAAATCACCTTGAAATCTCTATGCCTCAGACCATCTTGCTTCTTAAACCCATAATTACCCCTAAAACCTATTCTGAGGCAGGCAGATTTGAGATCCTCTTCTATTTCCTCATGTTGTGCAATTTTGCATAGCAACAAAAACAGGCCTGGTCCAATATCAAATCTAGACAAGGGCCTAGTTTCTGATGTGTCAATCAGTGAAGGTAAAATGTTTCCTTGCATGCCCTTCCTGCAATGTCTAGATAATTTCCGGATCTCCCTCAAAAAACTGTGGAACAACATCCCTAGCAATCAGGGAAAAGCAAATTGAAACCACACTGACTCGCTCCTGACAGAAGGGCAATTATTAAGGATACAAATAATAGCCAGGCATGGTGGCACATGCCTGTAATCCCAGCTACTTGGGAGGCTGAAGCAAGAGGATCACAAGTGCTAAGCCAGCCTCTGAAACTTACTGAGGCCATAAGCAAATTACTGAGATCCTGTCTTAAAATTTAAGAAGAAATAAAAAAAAAAAATACAAAGGGCTGGGGATATGATTCTGTGGTAAAATACCTCTTGGTGCTTTGAACTCCTGAAAGAGCTCAAAGAGATAGAGATAAAGATAGAAAAAAAGAGAGGGTGGAGGATACAAATGATTAATGCTGGCAAGGATGTGGGGGAAAAGCACAATCATTCATTATCATACATTGTTGTTGGGATTGTAAATTAGTGCAGCCACTCTGGAAAGCAGTATGGAGAGTCCCTGAAAAACTAGAAATGGAACCACCGTTTGATCATCTATCCTACTCCTTAGTATTTATGTAAAAGAACTGAAATCAACATACTACAGTGACACAGCCACATAAATGTTTATAGCAGCACAGTTCACAATAGTAAAGTTATTGTGATATATTGTGACCGGCCCAGATATCTGTCAGTAAATGAATGGACAAAAAAAATGTGCACGTACCCAAATGGTGTTCTACGTGGCCATAAAGAAAAATGAAATCATGGCATTTGCTGGTAGATTGTGGGACTGCAAAATATCATGCTAAGTAAAAATAAGCCAGACTCATAAATTCAAGGGTCAATGTATTCTAGAATAAAGTCAAGAGACAAAAAGAGAGTAGGGATGTGGAGTCCATGAAAACAGAGGGGACATCAGTCAGTGGAGCAAAGGAAGGACAATGATGGCGGGGAGGAGAGACACCAAAAGGAGGAACTGCAGAATGCAACTGACAAAATTATGCACATATATGAGTATTCTATAGTGAATTCCACATTTATGTGTGTGAAGTAGAGGAAGGGGAACAGGGGCAGGGAAGACAGAAGGGGCAGAGGAAACAGTGGAGACTGAAATGGAGCAAGTTGTGTCCCATGCATGTGTGATGAATGATTATGTCAAAATGAACCACACTATTATGTATTACTATCGTATAGGAATACATTTTTTTAAAAAATTGAGGGAATAAAAAGACACTGTTGAAAAGAAATAAATCTCTCCTGTTGAAGGGATTGTGACTACGGGGTAAAAGAGACTTCAGTATAGAACAGAGCTTAGTTCTGAATACAATCTGAAAAAGTAGGAATTTATAGTCAATAGATAGGGTGAGGGGTTAGTGGATGGAAAATCAGGGGCAGGAGGAATTCTTGCTAAATGAAGTTGACAAGATCCTTGCTAAAGGTGATGCCGATTTTGTGGATGTTGGGTTCCTGTCCTCTTGGAGTCGAAGAATGAAACCAAGGCAAGTGTAGTAGACAGACTTTATTTTATAGAAAGTAAAGCCCAGGGAAAAGAGCAGACTTCCCCCAGAGAGGGGGAAGGGGACAGAGCCCAATAGGCAGCTAGGTTAGTCCTTTTTATAGGAAGTTCACCCAATTGGTCATTCTCTCCCTTCTCCCAAACCTAGGGGATGAGAAATTCTGGTTGGGTCCAGGCTCAGGCACCAAAAGAAAGAATGTGGCACTTGCTTAACAGAAGGGAGTTTTTGCAATTGAAACCACCTTTCCAGACCCTTCTCATTAGCATTGGGGGATGTCAAATTGCTCTTAAAGGAAAAAAACTTGTTTTTCCCTTGATTGACTCCAGCATTCTAATTACCTTGACTGCCTAACTTTTCCTATCTCAAAGGCAGGCCAAGGTACTCATAGAACCAAGGGAGAAGGTTCTGACTGCCTTGCCTTAGCAAGGTTCTTGGTAATATTGAGCTCTTCAGGACAAAGCCCAAATACAGTACCTAGTCTAAAAACAGCTTAGAGTTTGGCCAAGGAGGGAGTCTTTCATCACAAGGATAAGAAATAAGTTGCCTTGTAAGTCCAGTTTTAGAAACACTTTTCTAATGAAATTATTTTAAATTTGAAGATTGTAATCCAGGGAGAGTCTTGAATTTGATATAATGAATAACCAGAGACACTTTTAGCATATTAAACAAAATAATAGAAATTAAATTTATCAAAGACTTTGATACAATAAGAAAAAATCTTTTAAAAAACAGGTATGTGTTTATGTATGCAGTCTCGGGGTAAAATGTGATTTTTACATTGTACCCTGCTCAAAGAGAGTATCACTTCAGTGGAAATGTTCATCTAAATATGCAACAAAGACAATCCTTTAAATTGCTAATCTTCTCACCAATTTAACTACTCTGAGACATTGTTTCTCAAACATCTTCACTTGTATTTGCAGTCATTTTTGCATTTTATTTGCATAAAAGTGTCATCTAAATGATTTTACTGAAAGAATGGAATTCCCAAGAATATTAGTCTCCACTTCCAGAGAAAAGAGCATTGTTTCATCTTTTAAATAACTTTTCCCCCAATCCAGCTTCCACCTGTCAACATTGTCAAAAATGTCTGATCCAAATTTCAGAAAGGGTACCCCAAATACATCATTTTCCTCTGTTTTTTATATCCCTTTTATGGGTTCCTATTTTGATCTCCAATAATAGATGCTCTCAAATACATGTCCTATTTATGTTTATATGAATTTCTCATTAAGAAGGCAATTACATGCAGTTTATTAGGGCTACAACACGGAGTGGGGTCCCAGAACTGAAATGCAGACTAACATGATTGAGTAGCTAAAGAAATGAATGTATGAACCAGTTCAGCTAAAAACTGCCCTGCCAAGGGTCCATCCTCTTTATACAATTAGCCCTTGTCCAGGCAGTATTTGGAGCCATCCGGTGGCTGTTGTCTATACCACTTAAAATACCACTGGAGACAATTTCAGGTCCTGTGGCTGATGAACATCCAGGATAATAAGCAATCAATGACTCTACAGATAAGCTGGTATAGATTCCGTGATGAAAGAGGGAAACTGGGAATGTTCACACTCAAACTCTATCTTCTGGCTTCCAAACTGTGCTCACATTTTCCCTGCCTGGCTACATTTCGTTCCTCCTTCTACTAACTTCCCCCACCACCCCAAACATCCACTGTCTTAGAAAAGAGTAGCTAGAGAAGAAGTTGATTCCATTATGTTTTACTTATTGTTAGTACTGGAAAGGGACCATGACATCTCTTTCCCTCTACTCTCCTAGTTTGTCATCTGGCTAGGTCTGTAAATACTAGACTGAAAATAGACAGATAAACAAGAGAATAGCATATAAGTTCATCTGATAAAAGTTTTATGTGACTAGGAGCCTTCATAAAGAAATGAAGGCCAGTAAGCGTAAGTGTTTTTATACAAGATTTGATGTAGAGTGAAAATTCATGGGAAAATGTCATAGGACAGAAGGTATTGAACTTGGGGAAACAGCAAGGCCAGAACATTTCAAATTCCTCTCAGCATCCCTTCATTCTTTAGAGATAAGCATTTTCCTTTCCTCCACATACACAAGCGTCTGATGACCTGCTTCAAGAGATAAGTGAAGGTCAGAGAGTCCTTCCTGTACCTACCATTTCTCAAATTCCTTTAGCTTAAAATATTCAACACGCCAAGTGTCTTATTTGGACATAGTATATTCTAGACCTTAGTGTGTTTGTGAGGGCAAATATTTTTAAAGCATGGTCTTGATAAGGAAAGACTTTATTAAAAATCAATATTGTAAGAGGTGTGGAGAGGACACTATTTCAGTGGAGGGGAGGAGTCTTGCAATAGAAAAAGTGGAGTGATACAAGAGCTACAATTGACTCAAAGGCTGGCGAGAAGTGGTTTTCATTTTAGAAAAGGAGTAAATAAGGTAAGAAATAACAGGTTGAAGATGCAACACGAAGGGCTGGAGCGGTGGCTCAGCGGTTGCAGCACTTGCCTGGCATGCATGGGAATGCAGGTTGGGAATGCAGGTTGGAACCGCAGTACCATGTACACAATGAAGTGTCTGAACAACAAAGCCACATGGAAAACTATGAAAAACTAAATAAAATCGATTCTTCTTTCTCTCTTTCACTGTCCCTCTCTCTTTTTTTTAAAAAAAATGAAGGATTATTGATTGAGATGAAAAGTGTTTGGCCTAAAGCCAGCCTACTTTCTGGAACAGTTTAGCCCAGGTTGAAGATGACCAAAATATCAGGGTTTATGAGAAATTTGATCAGAATTTTATTCCAACCATTCACTGGGGACAAGTGATTCAGCTGATCCTTTGCAGGAATTTGGAGATCCGTATCTGAAGTGGTCAGAACAAACAAGGAAGAGGTGTTGAGTCTTGGTCTATGGGGAAGGGGATTTCTCTGCAATAACAAATTGTTCTCAGGAGCACAAATGATGAGGGCGTTTTTTCTGAAGAGAGAGGGATAGTGAGAAAGAGAGAGAGAAAAAAGAGAGAATCAATTTTATTTAGTTTTTCATTTGACTTTCGTTGCTCAGACACTTCATTGTGTACATGGTGCTAGCGTTTGAACTGGGCATCCTCTCACCGGCCATGTGATCGCTGTAACCCTGAGCCACCACTCCAGTCCTGGTGAGGGGAATTATAACCTTTATTATGTTCTAGGAGAATAGGGCTCATGTAAAATTCAGCGCTGTCAATGCAGACTAATAACCCCTGTGCAGGGGAAGGAGTAGAACCCTCTCCCCTGAGTAAAATCTATAGAGTGTTGGTATAGAAATGCGATCAAGAGGAGGCTTCCCATCCCATATGACCTACCTGGTCTATGCCTTGAAAATGTAGCTCTTTTTATATTGGTTTTCATCATCAAGAACATCTCAAGGGAAAAATAAATGATCTCTGGTGTATTTCTCTGTCAACAGACTGCAAAAAGAGAATCCTCTGGACTATCAATGACAATCCAATGAATCCATTAGTAGCGCTAACCCTGTCATAGTTTCAAAGAGTCTTGTTGGGACTCTGAAAATAATAATGTCAAAATGCAGGCTTCAGAAGCAGTCTAGAAAGCAAAGTTTCACTCCCACCTTCTCTTGCCCTTCTGTCTCTCACTGTGATTTTCTCTGGAGGCAAACCATAGAAACTAGAATTTCTTTCCCAAGGTGCATAGATAACACAAGCCTTTGTTCCCAAAGTCAACCATAAAATAAAAATCTTACTTTAATCATCTACCTGCCTTTCTATGAACAGTTAGCTATAAAGAAATTATCTGACCTCACTTGTCAGGTCAACCGATTCTCATTCAACAAAAGGGTCCCCTCTCTTACCTAGAGGAAGGAATGCTACAGAGAGGGGCCAAGAATCTGGGCGATCTTGACTGGTTTCCACACACAGTAGTCTTTAGCATTAGATCATGCACTTTGTATCCAGTAATGTTTCTACAAAGCTTTTCCCATTCTTCATGGAACCTAAGTGTGTCAGCTTTCCATTACTAGGCCAAAATGCCCGAGATAATTAACTTGTAAGAGGTAAAGGGTTTTTTTCTTCTCTTAGTCTCAGAGGTTTCAGTCCATGATCACTGAGCGCTGTTGCTTTAGGCCTGTGGCAGCGTAGTACAATGTGATAGAGGAGGCTGCTAACTTCATGGCGGGTAGGAAGGAAAGAGAGACAGGAAGTTGTTGGGGTCCCAAAATCTCCTTCAAAGATATGCTCCCACACATTACAGTATCACAGCAAAATAGATGTTCATAGCAGCTCAATTTACAATTGCTAATTTATGGAAACAACCCAGATGCCCCTCACTGGATGAATGGATCCAAAAACTGTGCTACATATATACCATGGAGTTCTACTCAACAATTAGAAGCAATGATATTACAGCCTTTGGAGGTAAATGGATGGCTATGGAAGAAATTATGCTGGGTGAAATCAGCATAACCCAGAGAACCAAGGGTCGAATGTCTTCACTCATCTGTGGAGGCTGGAGCTAGACCCTGGCCATTGAGAAAGGTGGTCTATTATTATTTTTTAAATCCTGAAAAGATGTAAGGACATGCAACCTAGGGCATTTGTAGAAATGTATAGGGAAGGAGTGGGGGAGGGATAAGGGTGGGTAATTGGTGGGGCTCTTGGGGGTAAACCTAATTATCAGAATTTATATATGTATTATATTATTTGGTTAGAATCTTGTTTGATTGTTCAATGAATAAATTTCTGAATAACAAAAAAAAAAGGATATCCTCCCAGTGACCTACCTTTAACTATGCTCCACCTTTAAAGGTGGAGCACACCTTTAAAGGTGGAGCACACCCAACAGCACCACAATTTGACAATTGCACCTTTAACATATGGGCCTTTGAGGGACTCTCCAGATCCAAATTATAGCACTAAGCATAAAAATGGACAATTCAACCTGAGTCCCTGGATCTTCCATCTGAAGTCTCCCCTGTAATGTCGAACTGCGGCCAAATACATTGGTTATGCATTTCTTTTGTTAACCTATCTTGTCAAAGAGGTGCCAGCAATGACTGTTACAATGTGAATGAAAGGGCACCCACTTTTCCTCTCCCATAGTCTCAAACAAGAGAATTTTGTCTCCGCAACTTCTTTAAGGTGATATACTTCATCATTGTAACCTTTTAAGACTATTTTATAAATTTCTGGCTCTCATATATATTAGAGAGGTAATTAAAAAATCCCTCTAAAATACATTCCAAGGAATTATGTGAAATGCTTAAGAGAAATGTGAACCATGGGTGTAAGTAGACGACAAATAGAATATTGGCTAAGAACATAATTATTAAAATAATAATTATGATTCGTGCAGAACGGTTATTCATAAATATTTTAAATGCTACCAAAATCTGTGGAAAATATTTTGTGAGTGAATTTATTGGCATTTATAAAAAAATATTTGGCCTGACTTAAACACTAGGCTATGAACCCAACATGTGAAATTAAAAGAGCCTTTTGCCTTTTAGGTCAAATATTACTATAAAGGAGTTCATAGGAACAAATTTTCCTCTTTACTTTCTCTCCTGACATTTTCCCTTCCTTTTTATCTTTCTTAGGTTGATATAGAAGCAAAATTCTTGAAATTTGCTTTTTTCTTTACTGTAAGATTTAGAAAGCTGCATGTTTATTAATGAGATTTTAGCGAATGACAGAAATAAGGTTAGTGAGGAATCAAGAAGGATAATTTAGAGAGCACATGCCTGCTTATGAGTCAGTCAATGACTTAAGAAAATTGAATGAGCAAATTAATAGGACAAGGTAGCATTGGGCTTACACTAAAATGAAAATTTAAATCCTGAATTAATGAACATGATCTAAGCTGATAGGGAGGTTCTGTTCTATTTTTTCAAATATTTTATATATGTCCAGGATATACGGAAAGCCATCTCCATAAGTAAAGAATCCTGTTATTATAGAATCAAATCGAGTTGCATGAATTTGCAGCAAAGGCGAACACCACACATAAAATGCTAAAATGGCCTTTAGTTAGGGAAAGTGAGGGCGTGGTTTTCATTGCGTATTGGTCATAGATTTCAAAAGTTCTTGGTTTAGGGTTTGGGTATTAGTTAGGTTGATTGATTTCTTAAGGTCAGAATAGAGGCATATTAGGCAAAATTATGAGCAAAGAAGGAAGCATTGTGCAAATCACAAGACATTCACTGGTTATAATTTTCATATTATAGGAAGTAGTGCTTCTGATTCTCAGTGGACACAACATATACTACCTTGCAAAATAAGGATAGAATCCAGGATCCATTTCAATGTGTACATTTCCCTTTTAAACATTTTTCCCCCCAACAACTACAAAGGTAAGGTGAGTTCATAGTCTGAAAGTCATTCAGGAGCCAGAGCCATACCCAAGTTTCCACCTGTGCAGTATGGATACGGCTGGGACAGACCTTTATTTTCCTTGTCATTTTCTGCAGCACACCTGCATGGTAGGAGACTAAACTTCAGTGAGACAGTAAAATAAGCTGCTTACTTTTCAAATCATCAATAAAAATAGTCAATGAAATAAAAAGCAGGAGAAAGCATACAGGGAAAATACTATCGT
Source organism: Aplodontia rufa (assembly GCA_004027875.1). Lineage (NCBI taxonomy): Eukaryota > Metazoa > Chordata > Mammalia > Rodentia > Aplodontiidae > Aplodontia > Aplodontia rufa. The sequence continues at coordinate 25,885 of PVKS010020815.1, forward strand.
TAGTATTGGTAAACAGTGAAGGTTTCTGCCGAGATGACAGAATCTTGGAGAAATTTCTAGATGGGAAGAAATACAGGGAGTTTACTGAGGGTTGACTTTCAGTAATCTCTGAATAAAAATAGCTGTCATTAGGAGACTTGTAGAAAAGCCTGAAAAAAAAAAATCACGGTGGAGTCCTTTGATTTGAAGAGCCTGGTCCAGCGGTGAGAACTGGCTATCAGACCACTGGGTAATATGCTTGTTAGATATTTATTTCCTGTTGCAAAAGAGCAGCACTTGAAAATATGGCTCACTGAGAGACTGAAGCAAATGGAAAAACCGGCAGAACATTGTCTGTTTAACCCCATCAGTGTATGTGGCCATCTAGGAAGATTTAAACATCAGAAACCATCTCTTAATGACATGAGCAATATATAAAATTAGTAGAATGGTAGGTAACTCATAGAATCACTGGAAAGGCTGAAGAAGTGGGGTTATAAAATAGGCAGGACATAATAGTTTGTACCAGGGCTACCCATGGCTATGGGCAGCAGAAGCCACTGGGGTTGCCAGGTCTGTGTTGATAGAAATTGTGAATGGCTGTTTACTAAACTGCCAAAGAGAATTTCTCACAATTCTTGAGCCATTGCACTTTTGACTAGTGAATCTAGTGCCCCGGCAAATGTATTTCATTGTCTAAATGCATGTATAGCAATAAAAAAAGATTGTATTATACTTTCCTAATTGTTGTTACATTTTTATTATTGGACCAGATATTTTTCTTGAAAAACAAAAGTCTCAGATATACTCTTACCGAGCAAGGGATTCAATCAAATTAAGATTTGATCAGATTAATCATGAATAGGAAATCCAGGACAGAGAAAGTGAGAAGCAAACAATTAAACATAGGATTAAATATAATTATGTAAAAATCATGCAGGCGTATTGACGACAAATAAAATTTTTACACATAATATGTACAATAGAAATGATTAACAATCCATAAAATAATGACTAAAGGTTCATTTTATGAGGAGCAAACTGGAAAGTTGGTAGAGTGAAAGACAAAGTATGCCAATTTATTTATATGATGTGTATTCTTTACATAATATGCTTATATAATGAAACTTTATGTTAGTACTTTGAATATTGTGGATAATACCCCTTTAAAAACTACCCTTGGAATGCTTAGAAACAGTGATCCTGCATTAATTCTATGTTAGTAAGGAATTATTTCAATTAACTTGAAACAGGCCTACCGAAGTGCAAAATGTCTCAATTCCTTTTTTGTTTTTGTTTAAAATGTTTTGTTTTGTTTTTCTTCACATAGCAAGAAGTTCAAATAAAAAAAAAATTTGAGGAAAGTTCAAAATATCAAAAATCACAACAGATTTCTTCTGTGATTTTCTTGGTCTTTCCTCCAGAATTTTAATAAGGCTACTGTTGGTCACCCATAAGATTGATGTTTAAAACAAAATCAATAAATGACAAATAAATAAAGAGTGGGCAGGAAAAGAGAGGAAGGGATTTTTCCCACAGAAATATAAGAACTTTGCAATAAATAAATAAATAAATAAATAAAACAATGGTTTTCCACTTTGTAAATATTCCCCACAGCTAATATTATTATTTTCACTAAGTTACTCAGGCCTCCCTAAGTTGCTGAGGCTGACGTTGAATTTGCCATCCTCCTTCAGCCTCCTGAGTCCCTGGGATTACAGGTGTGTGCCACCACACCCACCTCCAGCAGCTGTGATATGAAAACAGAAGGGCACTAAATTTCAGGGCAGTTTGTCACAGGAGAGCAGGAGCTGAAACTTCAAACCTTGGTTCTTGTGTTCCGATGAAAGAAAATTTAAAGTCAGACACCAAAAGTCATGCAAGAGAATTTTATTAAAAGTGAAACAGAGAGGCGAAAGTAAAGTAAAAGCAGAGGAAAATTTAAGCAGAAAGCACTCTCAAGAGAGAGCGTGGGCCATCTCTGAGCAGAGAACGACAAAGGAGACAATGCTGTCTCCAAATTTTTTGCTGTTTTATGGTTGATTTGAAAATTGGGGTCCTTGTTCAGCAACCTTTGCCAATCAGGCGTCCAACTCCTCCTTCATGTCAGGCGGTGGAGTTTTTGACATTAATTGGTCCTCTCCGGAACTGTCATGGTGGCCATCCTACTTAGGGGGCTTCATCTGCAAATTCATTCCATGTTAATGTGGGCATTGGGGTCAATAGCAGCGGTCAAAAGTTACCTCAGTGTGCCTATGTTACAAAATAATACCCCCTTCTGTGCTTGTAGGAGACACCTGGTGTAATTAGCTTTTAGTTTCATCTCAACTTTTATGGGTTCTGTCATGGGATAGTTCCATAGAGCCTTTGTTCTTGAGGCATCCCCTCCCCATTATCTCTTTTGCTTTTGATTATCCTTAAGGTTGTATACTAATGTTTTTTTTCATAGCTTATCTGCCTTGGCAGTAGCTTAAAGAAAACTTCCAGGGTAAACCTGTGGCCTTGTCAAGCATTTCACTACTCTTTGCTAGCTTCTACCTAACAAGTTGACCAATATTGATTATTTACCATAAGGTCAAGAAAAAAACTTCATTAAATTTTTTTTTTAAAAAACCCAAACTGCATAAAACACATTTTTGCAACACAGCATCATCAAATACATGTTAACTTAACGTTTGAAAACAAACAAAATTTTCCAGCTTTTGAAAATTAAAACACTCCCCTAATTTACTCTTTGGCCAAAGAGAAAGTCAACTCTTCAGTTGCAAATTGTTTTTAAAATGGTGATAATTCAAGGTTAGTGGTAAAACAACACTGAGGAGCCTACTCTGTGACTGCTAGCCCACCCACCTTGAGAGTCACACTCGTGGTGACAAGTACTCTGTTAGCTTCTAAGTGTCCAAACCCCATCATTTACTATTGACCTGTGTTTCAGTGTCCCAGATTCCCCCTGACCAACCTATCCAACAATGTTTTTTTTTTAAGAAAATTACCATTTACTGCCAGATTCTGACTCAGTCAGAAATCTGAGACTGTGCTTGTATAGATGCCCAAAGAAACAGAAAAGAAAGCCAGCAATACCTGAAGCAATATCACTTACCGCAACGCCTGTCAGTTATCTTAAAAATTGCAGCTCTTTGCTGACTCCTCAGTGATGGCAAACTCAAAGGTCAAGTGCATTATCACAGCTTAGAGTAACTCTTGGTACTCTCAAAATTAATAAAACAAAAACAAAACAAACAAACAAAAATCCCCAAATAAACAGGGAGCCAATCAGGAAGCAGATCCAAGAGAACCCATACCGGATTCCTGGGACACCACAAAGGGAGAGAGGACCCAGAAAGGGGTCAGGCAAGCTTTTTCCTGTAGTCTGAAGGTCTCTTTTGGGTCTCCTTTCATGGTAGTGAAAATCTTGATGGTTTTCATCCATTACCACCAAATAAGAAATGTTGGGGCTCATAGGGGAGCTCATCAAATATTAAAGGGTTTTGTATGAAAGATTAAAGTTGGCAAAGAGAGGTAGGAGGGAAAGAAGCAAAGGAAAAGATCAGGTGTTAGAGGAACCAATTTAGGGAATAGTTTTACATTTTCAAAAGATGAGCACATAGTTAGCAGGAGCTAGAGAAAAGGGGTTTTAGTCAACTGACAAATTTTCACAGAGGAAATAGGATCCAACAGATAACTCTTAAAAATAGTACAGCTGCAGTGCCCATTTTTAATCAAGGCAACTTTGATCACAGAGTTCTTAAAAAATCTTTTTGCTTCTATTTTAGTATGGGATAGTGGCTTTAATGACCCAGTTCTCACGATATCTGCAAACACTGGAGGCAAATGGGATGGATTTGTGACTGTCAAGGGCAAGGGTGGCGGGGATGGAGCAGTGGCTCAGCAGTTGCAGCACTTGCCTAGCAAGTGAGGACCCTGGTTCGATCCCTAGCATCACACACACAGCTAAGGGTCAGAACAATGGAAACAAGATGAAAAACTAAATTAAAACAAAAGCTTGATTCTGTCTCTCTCTCTCTTTCTCTCTCACTGTCCCTCTCTCTTAAAAAAAAAACCAAAAACCAAGGTTGAACTTTGTTCTAGAAAGATTTTAAGAAATGGTTTCTTTCTTTCTGAGTATATATTTCCAATTTTAGCATAGGACAGAAAACTTAGATGAAAAAATGTCTTTTCACCCTCTGAATGTGAACCAGAAATGTGAACCAAATATCTACCACACATGACCCAAAACCTGTTAGCTTTTTTTGATGCCTTAAAATCTGTAAACACAAGAATTGCACTCCAAAAACGGTGTGTGCAACCCTTCTTCGGATTGAAAGTACCTGTCTGTCAAAGATAGACAGCAACAGAGCCTCGCCTATAACATGGCAATGAATATGAGAAAATTAAGAAAGCATCCCCCGAGAGCTAGCAAATTTGGAAAAACAAACTCTTGGGACTCCCCGCAGCTGGAACCACCTAACACAAACATGGCAGCTTGTACACTCTGTAGTGGCAGAGACCAGAGAAAGTCAGCTCCATGGTTATAAGACCAAGCTCAAGATAAAAAAACAAGACAAAAGGAGAATCTTTCTATCATTCTCTTCCTTATGATTAACCCAATGATATTGCAGCCTTTGAAGGTAAATGGATGGCTATGGAAGAGATCATGCTGAGTGAAATCAGCATAACCCAGAGAACCAAGGGTTGAATGTCTTCACTCATCTGTGGAGGCTGGAGCTAGACCCTGGCCATTGAGAAAGGAGGTCAATTCTCATGTCTTAAATCCAGAAAAGATGTAAGGACATATAACCTAAGGCATTTGTAGAAATGTATAGGGAAGAAGGGAGGGGGAGGGATACGGGTGGGTAATTGGGGGAGGCTTTTGGGGGGTAATTCTAATATTCAGATTTTATATATATATATTACATTTTTTGTTAGAAGCATGTTTTATTGTTTTTCAAATAAATTTCTTAATTTAAAAAAAAGGAAATGAGGAAAACAAACCTCTGAGGAGGTTTGAAATCAATTAGCAATAGGGATTTAATTCCCAGGAGACACAAATTTGAAGAACTAACTTTATACACGTTTTTCTCCAGTCAGTTTGAATTTGGAAAGGAAATGACAAGGACAGACTTTCCACCACTGATCTGCCCAGGTTTCACAGGTAGAGGCTGAAGAGCTGGTGAGAAGTATCTCACTTTTCCTTGCCGCTAGCTTCTGTGAGTTTCTGTGGTCTCTTGCCTCTGGTATATATATGCAAAGAGTGAATTCAATATACATTGAAACTGAAGTTTCAATAATAACTCCAGCTCTGAAGTTTCAATAATTTTATTCTATGAAATAAACTGACAATAGACAGAAGAAAAATCAAACAAAAATGTATTAGTGCTCATAAACCCAGGATCCATACATACAAAATATGAAAACTCAAAGAAGGGGCTGAAAGTTTCAATATGCTTTTCACAGAGGAGAGGGAGATGAGGGTGAGAAGCTGTCGAAATTGTAGAGGGGTAGGAAATGAATTTTAGAAGACATGCATGAGCCCAGTGAAGAAATAGAACTGGGACAAAGTTCCTTTCGGCTCTGGATGTGATATTAATTTTCAGCTTTTGCTCTGTAATCTTTTTTAACTAAGAAAGTTTAATCTTCCTTGCTTAATGAAATTTCAGTAAAAAAGAAAACAGAGAGGGAGATTTTAAGGAAATCATATTTTTCTTTGAGGGATCCAGATTTTTGTAAATCAGGGAATTTCAGAGAAAATTCTTTCCTTCATTTTGGGAGAGAAAGAGAAAAATGAAAGACTTTTGAGAGGTAGGGTTAGGAAGAAAGTTCAGCGAGATCTTAGTTTTGAGATTGTTTCTCCAACTCAGCGTGTTAAAGTGTCATTTTTTGAACTTCAATGAAACTACACATAAAAATGTGTAGATTGATAATATTATATTCATCTGAAAATTATATATCAGAGAAGATGAAAACAAGCGAAAAGTATTCAAAATTAATTCTTTAAAAATAAATATAATAGGCAAGCTATTGGCCTTGTGATTATGTCATATTCTAGAAAAGAGAGAGAGAGAAAGAAGATAAAAACATAACATTTTGTACCAAAGAGCTATAAATTTCTGGTTATGTAAGTGTGTCATCCTTGGAGAAAAGGAAGACAATTAAACACCATGTCCCTGATTAGTCCCTCCCCTCTCCCAAGAACAGCCAAGTTACGGGAACAGAGTGGGTCTGTGCCAGAATGCCCGGACAGATATGATCTCAGTGGACACTGGCTTTCTCTCGTGCATGCTGGGAATTAGGGTGAGTTAGTGGTATCTGGGACAGATGCTTTCCTGCAGGTCCTGCAGTGGGACAAAGCAAACTAACCTAGTGACACACTGCTTCTCTAACCTCATAACCTAATCTATCACACGTCTCTGCTGGGCGGAAACTGGTGCAGAATGGACAACTGTGGAGAGGGAAGTACTCACCCAGCCTGCCATGTGGGGCAAAGTGTCATGAGGGATTGAGACACACTCTTGCCTAGTGGAGCACTGGAGGCAGTGTGAAGCTAAGGTACACCTCAGCCTTCAGCCCGGCTCCCCTCGACATTCACATGAGGCAGCTGCCCAGCCCACTGTCACTGGATTTTCCCCATCAGCATTTTTCAATAAGCCTATGTGACACATATTGCATCACCAGGGGGCTTCTATGGTGTCCCAGCAACCTAGGCCACTGCCTTAGCACATATGGTGTTGAAAACCTATTGCACCTCATTTCTTTGAATCCCTACTAAAATTTCAATAAAGAGATACAAAGATTATGAATCTGCAAAGTGAAAGAGAAGTCAAGTGAACACAGTAGAATATTAACTGATAGTGACAATTTTTTTGGAAGCGAAGAACTACCTGTAAAAAAAAATATTCTCTGAGAAAATAATAAAAGGTAAAAGAATGAAAATTATAGGAATAACAATAAGAATTAGAAGTAATTAATAAAAAGTGAGCATCATCACAAATATGAATATTTCAAAAAAAATGAGCAGGGAAAATGGAAAAAAGGAAATAAGAAAGATACAGATTCAGGAATATTTCTAAGGCCTGAGGATCAGTCTAAGGGGCAGCTAGTTGCCCTGATTATCATCTGGAAGGAGGCCTACTCTAAGACTATTCATTAAAAGAAAATAAGACAGAATGCACTGAAATTTTCAAAAGAAACAGGGGAACCTAGTATACAATAGTATAGTGTCTTGAAAATCCTGAAATACTTGGTTTTACTTTTGAATTATATACCAGCAAATCTAGCCACCAAATATCAACCAGGATGCAATGAAAACATTTGTAGGCATTTAAGATTGGGGAGGGAGGGAAGAAGAGAAGGGAAAAAGAAAGAGGAAGGGACAGAGAGATGAAGGTAGGGAGAAAAAAAATTAGAGGAGAGGAGGGGAAGAGAGGAATAGAAGAAGGGAGAAAAAACCTAAGGAGGGGAGGGAAGAAAAGAGTTACATACCTATGCATTTTTCTTCAGGAAGTTGCTAGAGGATGTGCACCGCCAGAATGACTTTACAGGAAGCAGAGAATCCAACACAGAACACAATAAAGGGAATTTCCAGAATCTCTACTATGTTGCAAGTGTAGAAAACAACCAACCAGACAGGATAAAGAAAAGAAGAGGGCTCTAGGAAAGAAGATTTTTCCAGCATAGAGGGTAAGAAGGAAGAGGAAAAAAAAGAAAGGAAGGGAAGTGGTGAGGAAGAAGGGAAAAATCTTAATGATCAGGACTAACAATTGAGACCTTCTCTGTTAAAATAACTTTATTCTTTCCACTCAGGAAGTCAAGGCTGGGAACTAATAAATAACGTCACTCTTCACTTTAGGAAATTCTTGGAAACCAATTTGTCTGTGCAAATAATTTTTCATTTTGGCAAATAGCTCTTGAACGAGCCACTCATTTATCACACAGCACTGTTCTTATCATGACTCACTTCATGACCACTGTACCCTTGTTCTAACTGATTTTTTTTTTTTTACTATTCTCCAATCCCAGTAAATTCTCCACTTTATTTTTTTTTTTAAGCAACTTTATTTAGGTTTTCACATGGCTTTAGTTGCTCCAAAACTCAGTTGTGTACGTGGTGCTGGGGTTTGAACCTGGGTCCTCGTGCTTGCTAGGCAAGCACTGAAACCGCTGAGCCACCGCTCCAGCCCCTAAATTCTCCACTTTAAATTCACAATTTGAGACTAAATTCTCAAGTCCTGTGAATCTCCTTAATTTTCTTTTCCAAGAAATAATGCTGTCAAGGTAGCATTTTCCCCATGGTGTTCTTCCTTGCAAAAGGAGGCCTACTAAACAGTGTTGCTTGATCAACAGGCTATTATTATACATAATATATATAAAATGTGAGTATATATGGGGTGGAGGGTCGTGACTCAGCGGATGACAGAATACGATCTATTAGGTTTCTGATGCATTTGGTCACACAGAGATAGTACAGTGAGAATACTTTATAGAAGTGTTGGAGGAAATCTGGTAATATTTTTATATGTATATATATATAAATAAAATATTAACCAAATTATTCACTCTCAGAAATACACAAAAAGAATGTATAAATAAAAACAAGAAATAAAACATGACTTTAATGCATTTAATGGAGTCAGTAGGAAAAAATATTATAAGGTTTCATTGTGCTTGATAGAAATTGAATTGGGATTTAGCTGTAGATTGTGATATAAACGTTAGGAGAGTAGAGGAGTAGGGATATGAGAAAGCATGGTCAATCCTCCTCCATGTGGCAAGAAATTGAAAAAAGGAAAGAATGTGTAGCACATATTAGAAGTATGAAAGGGTTCACAGCACTACCAAATCAGTTGGAACCCGAAGCATAAAATAGTGACCTAATCTCCTTGCTAATTGAGTGAGTTGGAGATAATAGAGACAGGAAGAATCAAAGGGCATCTCCTCTCTCTCTCACTTTCTCTCTCTCTCTTTTCAGAGCAATGTTTGGAAATACATTTCTCAAGCATTGGCAATATTTACTTCTGAGGGTTGATGTTTTAGCTCTTTACAGATTAAAATTTATTATGTGTATGTGTATTTTCATAAAAGTAATAATTTTTTATTTTTTAAATAATAAAGTCTGAATTAATCTTTAACAATAACAATAAGAAGGAAAGCCAGCATATATAAAATAAATAAAACAAGTTTTTACCTATAACTCCATCACCAGTTCACACAAAACTCCAGGAGGAGCTGACCAATGAAGGCTTGTGATTTGCACCAGGAGTAGAATAAATGAGTCTCTGCCACAATTTCTTGATGTAAGAAAACATATACATAGCCATATAATTTAAGTGCGTGGCAGCTGGCAGCAGCATCCCTCTCTCACTTCTATAATATGGGAATTGTAAATAAGTTTGCTTGATATTTTAACACAACAGAGTTCATGCTGGTGTTAAATCATGTAAAAAAAAAAAAAAGCTGATAAAACCTACAGGATCCCTAGAAACCCTTCAGAGTTTACCTGAATATTAGAGTTTTGGCAGGCAGTGCTGATAGAACCATTGTACTCATTTCATAAAATCCTTGCATGCCCTCATCATCATTTTTCTTTTTAATATCTGTAACTTACTCTGTCCCTGTTCAGTAATTACATACATTCCACAGTCAAGATCAAACTCCAGAGTCTCTGCAGAGTTTCTGCCTCAATGAGAGACCTGAGCCTTTTTAGAAGAAGCAAATTAAAGACCTGCAGTCTGTATGGTCACAGGCAAACTTCTCCCAATGAAATACCTTGTAATTTCCAACTGGTGCTAAGTATGATCAATGAAACTTTCCTATGAGATTGATTTTACACAGGATCTTGGGAAATACAGCCCCTCAACAGATCATCCCTTCTGGCTGCCAACAGAATCTGATAAATGAGATGCCTTGTCTGTGTGATTCATTGTGGTTGAGGACACAGAACATCAATGAGCTTCTGCTGGTCCTGGGAGGAAGAGGGTAGATGCAGGGGATGCGGTGCATGAGAATTCTCAACACTGTCTTTTTCCCATAATCATCAGTCACCATGCACCTCTTTCTCTTCATTTCTGGAACCTACACAGGCACAGAGCTGTGACGGTGGAATCGTGGGTTCTCCTTGCTGTGCTCTTCTCTTTAGTATCACTAAGAATCAGCAATCCAACACTAACACACTGTTGGTGGAGCTGCAGACTGGGACAGCCCCTCTGGAAAGCAGTGTGGAGAATCCTCAAAAAACTAGGGATGAGCCCACCATACGATCCTGCTATTCCACTCCTGGGTATCTTTCCAGGGGATTTAGAATCAGCACATTATAGTGACACAGCAATATCTATGTTTATAGCAGCTCAATTTACTATTG